>PVJN01037682.1:0-20771 GCA_004026805.1 Lasiurus borealis | reverse complement strand
CAGAGGTCTCTGCAGTTTCCACCGGCAATTGCCCATGAGCCTCTGCGGCGTGTCCTGGGGGAGGGCTGGCTTCCTCACTCCTGTGGCTGCTTGGCTCAGGCACCTGTAGGGGAGGCAGGGGATGGGGGAGAGAGAGGGGGGCATTGCTGCAGAGAGGGGCCTTCTGGGAGCTGGGGGGCAACTGGGACAAGTGGGGGGCGGCAGCTGGACTTCCCTGCAGGCCTCTGGCTGCTTCTGGCCCAGCATCCCTGCTCCGCTCTGCAGAAGAGGCTTGCGTTCCCCTCTCTGCTATTTATACCGTAGTTGCTGTCTAGGGGTTTCCTCGGGAGCAAACTGGTGCGCTCCCCGGCACCAAAGAGCCTTTCTGGCTCCGGGCGGTGCTCACACCCGTCGGTGCGGCCCATTCCAGGGCCCGTCTTCATTCCCCACGGCCTCCACTTCCTTCCTGAACATTCCTCACACCACCCCCGTGCTCCCACATCCACGCCCTCCGGCATACATTTAGCATCTGGCTCCTGCTCCCTCCGCCGAGCGGCAGCGTGACACTGCATGTCAGCCTTCCTCAGGGTCAGGCCGGGCCCGGGACCTCGCTCTGCTTACTCTCCTCCTCCTCCTCCTCTCAGCGGGTCCAGGCCCTCCGCCTTCCGTCACCTGATTGAATCCTCCTCGCTGCTCTTGCTGTGTCCTCGCCCTCAGGACGGGGCACCTTCGGAGGAAGCAAGGCCTCCGGGCCTTCCTCGACCCCGGTCGCTAAATCATGTGGCCGATTGTTCTGGTTCCAGTTCGTTTGACGGAGGTGGAACGCATGTACCTTTTTTTAGCACGCAGCTCTATGACTTTTTTCTTTTTTAATATTTTATTGATTTTTTTTTTTTTTACAGAGAGGAAGGGAGAGGGATAGAGAGTTAGAAACACCGATGAGAAAGACATCGATCAGTTGCCTCCTGCACACTCCCCTACTGGGGATGTGCCCACAACCGAGGCACATGTCCCCGACCGGAATCGAACCTGGGACCTTTCAGTCCGCAGGGCAACGCTCTATCCACTGAGCCAAACTGGTTTCGGCAGCTCTATGACTTTTGACAAGCACCTACTAGTCACTTGTCAAATGCCCAGCACAAATAAGATACAGACCAGTTGCATCTCCCCAAAGGTTTTCTCATACCACACCATTTACTAACCACCAACATGGTGTGTGTGTTGGAGGGGAGTTCCCCCTTTCATTTGATCTTTCCCAGAATGCCGTGTACGTGGACTCTGGAGCCTGGCTGCTTGGCTTCCATCCTTGTAAGATTCACCCACGTCCTGGCACGTACGTGGCGGGAACGTGCTCCTTTGTCATGCTCGGCGGCGTTCCGGGGTATGGATGTACCGCAGTGTGTGCATCCAGCCCTCGGCCGAACAACATGTGGCTGTTTCCAGTCACAACTGCCTGGGACTGGCGTTGGGACTAGAGCGGCCATGGGTAGAGGTTTTTCTGCGGGCATATGTTTTCACCTCTCTCGGGTATATACCTGGGATGGGATTTCTGAGTCGGAAGGGAAGTATATACTGTATTTTCCAGCGTATAAGATGACTGGGCATATAAGACGACCCCTAACTTTTCCAGTTAAAATAATAGAGTTTGGAATATATTCGTCCTATAAGACAACACCCGGCGTATAAGATGACTGGGCTTATAAGATGACCTCCAACTTTTCCAGCTAAAATATAGAATTTGGGATATACTCGCCCTATAAGACGACACCCGGCCTAGAAGACGACCCCCGACTTTTGAGAAGATCTTCCTGGGTTAATACATCGTCTTCTACGCCGGGAAAATACGCTACTTCACTTTGAAGAAACTGCCAACCTGTTTTCCAAAGCATGATTTTGCATTTCTGCGGGCGATGTGTGGGAGATGCAGACATTCCCCCCATCCCGGTGAAGGTGGGGAAGGATGCTCAAGAAGGGAAAAAGCAGACGCACCCCAAATCCCTGCAGCAGACAAATCCGAGGCCGAGGGCAGGGACTCGCTGGCGGCCACACGGCTGCAGTCGCAGAGAGAAGCGGGGAGGCCAGGTCTCCGTACTGTGCGGAGAGCAGTTTTGAGTCAGAATCCTGGCAGCTAGCTCCTCGTGAAAATCTCGCCGAGAAAACTCCTCTGAAAGAGTAAAAAAGCTAAAAATGGGAAGCCAGACTCATCGGCGCCCAGAAACTGTTGGGCCTGGTTCCTTCCGACCCAAAATAGCCGGATTGGTGTAGCCCTCTGGCTGCAGGGCTTTTACACCTCAAGTGGGGTGCACAGGGACCCCCCCTTCTCCTTCATTGCAAGACCATTCCCACAGGCGTGGGCTAGCGGCTTCGGGAACCAGGAGACCCAGTTTTGCTGGGAAGCAAGCAGCCAGGTGGAGCTGTTTCCGGTTTAGGCTGTGGCAGAAGAGCGGAGGCTCTGGAGTGGGGGAGGAGGAGACTGTTGCGTCACATGATTCCGGAATCATCTTCCCCTTCGCTGGCAGCTGCACGGGGAGTGACTCAGGGCGGCAGCTTGTGGAGGAGGAGGAGGAGAAGGCTCTGTGATATATAAAAGGCTAACAGTGGCCCGAAGCTAACACGGCACACTCACCGCTCATCACCCAGATGCCTCAGTTCATCAGCACCGTGACAAGGAGAATCGCCCTCTTCCTGCCACGGTTTTGATGACTTCAAAACCGACCTCAGCCGAAACCAGTTTGGCTCAATGGATAGAGCGTCGGCCTGCGGACTGGAAGGTCCCGGGTTCGATTCCGGTCAAGGACATGAACCTTGGTTGTAGGCACATCCCCAGTGGGGGGTGTGCAGGAGGCGGCTGATCGATGTCTCTCTCTCATCGATGTTTCTAACTCTCTATCCCTCTCCCTTCCTCTCTGTAAAAAAATCAATAAAATATATTTTTAAAAAAACACACACAAAAAACTGACCTAACATAGTTTTGTTCTGGGGTGGGTGCCTGGATCTCTCTCTCTCTCTCTCTCTCTCTCTCTCTTCTTCTTCTTCTTCTTCTTCTTCCTCCTCCTCCTTCTCTCTCTCTCTCTCTCTCTCTCTCTCTCTCTCTCTCTCTCTTTCTCTCTCTCTCTCTTTCAGATCTTAGTCTATAAAGCCTACTGAAAGGATAGCAATTAATTGCCATATTTATTCCACAAGACCCCGGCTACAGCCAATTGGACCAGGATCAGGCCCTCTCCGTGCTGAACCATTTATTGGCTTCTCAGTGACCATCAGATTCGCCCTCTAAGGAATTCAAAGAACCTTCTATGTGGCCAGACCTCCATCCGAATCGAAAGGTGCTGGTGGAGCACGGGGGGACTGCACCCACAAACCACAGCTCTGACCAGGCCGATGTCAGGGGAGGCAGAGAAGCTTATTGAGGGTGCCGGAGCGAGAAGGACACGAGACACCCTGGAGCCCCCAGGAAAGAGAGCCGGAGAGAGCGTTCCGACTTCCCAGATCCAATTTCGAAGGAACCGGGCGTGCCTGAGTGCTCTCCTGTCCTCCGCATCCCGTAAACCCGTCCTAAAACGCCTTTCTCTCCACCTAATCTGATTTCATGCATTAGAACAACGCCGCTCCCCACTCTTCACGGAGCTCCTGGCAATTTCCGCCTGAGTCTCCGCAGTTCCCATGACGATCGCTTGGCAGAACGGGGAGAGAGCATTAAGGAGCAGAGGGAGGAGCGGCAGGAGGGAAAGTTTCCTGGAGGAAGTGAGCACTGAGCTCAATGGGGACAGGCCTCCAGTCCCAGCGGCAGAGTGGCTTCCGGGGCTGGGCTGGGTCCCAGGAACCGGTGTGCCCTCACCTGGCCCCTCCCTCCCTCCCAGGAGCATTTAGGGCACACATACAGCCCGACCCCGGGTTTGGTGCCGAGGAAGTGGAGAGCTAAGACCGTTTCTTCCCCGAGGTTAGTGAGGGGGGCAGACATGGGAGCACTTGGGTGGTTGGGACTGTGACTAAGCCTTTGTTTTGTTTTTGCTTTTTAAATATATTTTATTGATTTTTTTACACAGAGGAAGGGAGAGGGATAGAGAGTTAGAAACATCGATGAGAGAGAAACATCAATCAGCTGCCTCCTGCACACCCCCTACTGGGGATGTGCCCGCAACCAAGGTACGTGCCCTTGACCAGAATCGAACCTGGGACCTTTCAGTCTAAAGACCGACGCTCTATCCACTGAGACAAACCTGTTTCAGCAAGCCTTTGTTTTTAAATATTTTTATTGATGTTTGGAGAGAGAAAAAGGAAGAGGGAGAGGGAAAGAAGGAGAGAGAGAGAGAGAGAGAGAGAGAGAGAGAGAGAGAGAGACATCTATCGGCTTCCTCTCAAATGCCGCCTACCAGGGATGGAGCCCACAACCAGGGCATGTGCCCTGACTGGGAATTGAACACCCAACCAACTGGCTGCACTTCAGCACCCCCTTTTCACTGTGTCAGCCATCACAGGGGCTGCTGCTCAGTGATGTATTAGAAATACATAGAGGTGGGGGCATAGAGGTGTATTAGAAATTAAATCAAGTAAGAACATTACAGCCGAAACCAGTTTGGCTCAGTGGATAGAGTGTCGGACTGCAGACTGAAAGGTACCAGGTTTGATTCCGGTCAAGGGCATATATCTTGGTTGCGGGCACATCCCCAGTAGGGGGCGTGCAAGAGGCAGCTGATCGATGTTTCTCTCTCATCGATGTTTCTAACTATCTCTCTTCCTTTCTGTAAAAAAAAAAAAAGAAAAGAAAAAAAAGAAAGAAAGAACGTTACAAATGGTCAGGGCCTTTGAAACTGCTCGCTTTGTAGTGTGAACATGAGCTAGCCTCGTCGGAGCAGGTGTTGCCGGCGTGAGGGAGATCAGAGAGAGATGACACCATTTATTCCCGGGGCCACTTGTAAGGCCACAGGCAGCTCTGGGCACTCGCAAATGAACAGCAGGGCCTTCTTTACGAAAAAGAAAAGGAGGCTTGTCAGTGAGACGGACAGCCCGCCACGTTCTTTTATCGTCACCTTCTCCTACCCTGAAAGGGCTCGCCCACTACTAGCCCGGGAGTCCTCTCCTTCCTGGGGAAATCCAGTCTTCGTGTCCCTTCCATACCAAGACCTGCCATGTCTGCCATCGAGCCGGCGGGACAGCCATGGGCACAGGGGGTGACTTCCCCCCTCTGGAGCCTGGTACCTTTTGTTCTACCCGGATTCCAGGGAGCACTGAGTGGGAAGCAAGGTGGGAAAGGGCTCCAGCCCCGCCCACCTAGGAGAAGGTGGAGGGGCAGGCCCTGTGAGTCAGCGGCGGCTAACTCTATAAGGTTTTTATTTTTTAAAAAAATATATTTTATTGATTTTTTACAGAGAGGAATGAAGAGGGATAGAGACTTAGAAACATCCATGAGAGAGAGACATCTATCAGCTGCCTCCTGCACACCCCCTACTGGAGATGTGCCCACAACCAAGGTACATGCTCTTGACCAGAATCGAACCCGGGACCCTTCAGTCCACAGGCCGACGCTCTATCTACTGAGCCAAACTGGTTTCAGCCCTACAAGGTTTTTAGATAGCTCTAACCCCAACCGCTTTGGCTCAGTGGTTGAACGCCAGCCTGGGGACCGAAGGGTCCCAGGTTCCATTCCAGTCAAGGGCAGAGACCTCTGTTGCAGGCTCCTCCCCAGCCCGGGCCCTGGTTGGTGTACATGCAGGAGGCAACCCATCAATGCTTCTCTCTGTCTTTTCCCTTTCTCTTCAACTCTCTCTGAAAAGCAATGGAAAAATAACCTCAAACAACAAAACCCACATGTTGACTATCACTGAAGGAGGACAAGGAAAGTGTTTTTTAAAATAAATAATTATCTCAGAGAGTTGTAGTACTCAAAGTCACATGACCCCATTAGGTGCATGTTTGCAAGACCCTGGCCTCTGTGTGTGAGAGTCCCCAGAGATCAAGTCCAAGGTTCCCTGGCAGGTCACCTCATGGGACCACCACTTCTTTAGCCATAGATTGAGATGCCTGGAGTCTGCTTGTCAACCAGGAAGGATGTCTTTGCTCCCCAGGGGACAGTGGGCAGCATCCGAGATGTCCTTATGCTCACAGCAGGCGGTGCCACTGCTGCCCGCGGACGCTGCCCAACACCCCACAATGCACGGGGCAGCCTTTGGCAATGACGAATGATTTGCCTTCCGATGTCGACAGGTGTCTAGACTGAGAAACCCCGGAGTTTATGATCGGAGCTCCCTTCGAGCTACGAGAGGACCTGCCCTTGGGCATGCGCATTCCAGACCCACAGGAGCATGCATAATGGGGGACCCCCCTCCCCGTAAGTTTGGATGGCAAGACCCAAGGCACCTGTCTCGGGTACCAGGATGGAACCTTGCTTTTATCCCTACCTCCTGGGGCTCAGCTTCCCAGCCAAGACCCAGGGCCATCTGCTGTCACCTTATGTATCATCCCAACGTGAGCAGAACGTTCGTCATCGAGAAAGGCACTCCCACTTAGCCTGATGGGAGTGGGGACAGAGGCCACGGTGGCACCCGTCCACCCGTTGGCTAGGCCGTCGCTCGTCTCTGGACGTATCTCGCTGCCAGATTTCCCTCATTATCTGGTGAACTCTGTTCCCATCTGTCAGGCGCCCGGGAGTGGGTTCTGACTTCACCGTCCATGTCTTGCCTCCGAGGGGACTTAGGTCTGCCAGCTGCCAGACTCACCTGCATCGGAGCCGGGGACTCGAGGAGAATGGGATCCCGTCCCAAAAGGGCCATCAGGATGCAGGCTGTGCGCTCTTATTCCAGGATCTGTCCCCGCAGGGAAACGTTCAACAGGGTACCTACCGCTTCTGCTCTGCACCCACGGCAGGCATCACTAATCAATTACACACCTCTTCCCCCGTAGAACTGGGGCGTGGCTACCCACAGCAGTGCCACTTCCCATGGGTCAGAGACGGCATTCGAACTTGAACCCATTGGCCATCGCAGCCTCTGAACCGTTCACGTGAACATGGCAGCCGTTGGGAGAGGCAAGAGACCCTCAACTGGATTGCAAGGTCTGTTTCGTTCGCTAGTCCCGTGGTTGGCAAACCACGGCTCTCGAGCCACATGCAGCTCTTTGATCTCTTGAGGGTGGCCCTTCCACGGAAGACCACAGCCTAGGTGAGTCTATGTTGAAGACGTGGCGTTCGAAGAAGTTTAAGTTTTAAAAATGTGGCTCTCTAGAGAAATTTCAGTCGTTGTGCTGTGGATATTTGGCTCCGTGGACAAATGAGTTTGCCCACCACTGCCCTGGTCTATTCCCAGTATACGCAGGGGAGGCTCAAAAAGTTGTCGAGCTGAGACCGGTTTGGCTCAGTGGATAGAGTGTTGGCCTGCAGACTGAAAGGTCCCAGGTTCAATTCCGGTCAAGGGCATATACCTTGGTTGCAGGCACATCCCCAGTAGGAGGCATACAGGAGGCGGCTGATCGATGTTTCTCTCTTATCAATGTTTCTAACGCTCTATCCCTCTCTTCCTCTCTGTAAAAAATCAATAAAAATATATTTTTTAAAAACTTGTCGAATGAATGGAGAGCCTCCAGCTGGTCATCTCCCTGCGGTGCCCGCTGCCCCATGGCTCTGGAATGGGCTCTGGTCCGTAGCTCATCTTCTGGTCGGAAGCTGGATAGACGCCCCCTGGGGAGGACAGGAAGGCGGGGGACAGGTGATTTAGCGCGCAGCACTCTCAGAGAGGCTGGTTTCCATTATGTTAATAAGAGGAGGGGCGGCTGTGAATGGTCGTGTGGGAGGAATCGGTGCTGCTGTAACTCCCTCCATTTGTTAGGTTTTATTATCCGTTTCCTGCCCTCCCCCCAAGGCGAGGAGAGGGCTTTTGGCCTCGGAAGCCATCATTTACGGAGTCTGAGGTTCTCACCTCTTCATACCCAGGCGCCCACTGGCGGATTCCACAGGCCGACTCTCTCTTCACCCCCCCTTCCTCAGGCACCGGGGCCCAGAGCAGCTCATGGCACCCCCAGATGCTCAGCTGGTGGGTGACTCAGCTCCGTTCCTCGCCTGTGCCAATGTGCCTCCAAAGCTGGGGTTTGTGGGAAAGAGAAGGAGTCAGGGTGCTGTGCTGGGTGGCCACGGGGTGGTGGAGACGGACGTCCGGCTCTCTGCCAAGCCTGTGCCAGGGGACAGCCGAGGCGGGGGACCAGGGTGCTGGCCTCCTTAGGATTTGGCTGCTCAGGCCCTGACCCTGGGACTGTCCCCAGGTGTGGGGTGGGCGGGTGGGGAGAGGCATGACTTAGAGGTCAGGAGGGGCTGTACAGATACCCCTGCCAACCCTGCTTTAGAGACTTCCCTCCCCCTTCCCCTCGCCCTCCTCCCTCCTCCTTCCTCCCCACCCAGTCCCCATGGGAACTCCTGGTCCACACAGAGGCCTGGGCCACCTCCCCTCCCAGAGATGCCGGGTGACTGACCTTCACCCGCGTCAATGCTCCTTGAAGGGAGCAGCTGCAGCCCTGCGCCAGGGCCCGAGCATCCCCGTCCAAGACGCGGGCTCCCCGTGGGCGTGGTGGAGGGGCGTCTGGCCAGCCAAATAATGAAGCTAATGAACCGAGAGAAGCCTCGCCTTGCGGTTTGGAAAACATCACCGCTTCCTGGCTCGGGGCCAGGCAATCATTTTAAGGTGTTTGGGGGCGGGGACGAGAGGAGCAGGGCGGTCTGTTGTGGGTTTCTCCCTGGCGGCAGGCAGGCTGGGTTAATGAGCTGTGCCAGCAGAATGCACCCGGGAAAGGACGCGCAGATCCGCAGACCCTCGGGGGCCTGTTCTGGCGGAACCTGGAAGCCACGACCTGCTGGGGGCTCCCAGCCCTCCCTCAGGCAGGGCCACAGCGAGGGGAAGGGGCTCGGCCTTGGGGCAGGGACCCCATACCCTGAGGAAGACAGGAGCCGGGGCTGGAAGGAGGGAGGAGGAAGGAGAGAAGCCGTGCGTTTCGTATTCTCCTCCCCATAGGCGCACGCACACATACACACGCACACACACGTGACGCGTGCACACTCACACGGGCTCCCAGCACAGAAGCTGGTGTTCACGCCTCTCTGCAGCTCAGGGTGAGTCAGTGGCTTCCCGGTCTAATCAGGGAGCTCGAGGGTCCAGTTTAGAACCAGGATCTCGGGCCTCGCCTGGAAGCCGGGGAGATTGGTACCCCCACCCGCCATGAACTCCCCGAGGGCAAGAGTGTGGCTCCCAGCCCCGGGGTGATGGCGCACCCAGAACCCAGCAGCCTCGGGGGCGGGTCCCGCTCCAGACCTGGGGACAGTCCAGGGAGCCAGAGGCCTCGCCCAGGAGTGAGCAGGGACCCGCCAGGCTGCCTGCGGGAGTAACTTGCTTCCAGAGTCAGGATCCTGAATCCCCGCCCCCGCTGCTCCCCCCAAAAGGCAGCCTGCACCTGGCACCTGGGGACCCAGGCAGGGCACCCCTCTGGGGGGCCCGAGACCCATCTGGCAGGTAACTCCCAAGGTCCCCCGGCCCTGAGTCAGTGACACGCTCGGAGCCTGCCGCTAATGCCTTTCGATTTTACTTAATTAAGCCATCTGCCCACATTAACTGCTAAATTATCTCAATCGCTCCCCACATCCCCGAGGGGAGCGGAGACAAAAGGGACTGTCATGCCTGGAGTGGAGCTGGAGGACCGGCCCCCACCCGTGTGTGTGTGCGCGCGTGTGACTTCTCCCGGGAGGAGAGGAGACGCAGCCTCCGATGTTTACCCAGCCTCCTGCGGGCCCCCAGCCCCGTCTCCCTCTGGGGGCGCTCACTGCTTCCTTCTTGCCCCGGGAGAGCAGCGGGCTAAGCCCGTCTGGACTGTGCAGGGGAAAATGATGAGTCTTTCTTGCTTTCCCTCCATCGTGGGGTGCTGAGGACCTGTGCCTGGATCTCTTCCCACAGGCCTGTGCGTCCTGAGCATCCTAGAGCATCCTCCCCGGGGCTCCCAGTGGCGAGGGTGCCCCTTGGGGCATCACTGGAGCAACCTGGAAACCTCGCTGGACCCTGCAGGTATGTGGCTGGAGGAAGCGTCTCATTACAAGTGTCCTGTGTGTGCGTGTGTGTGTGTGTGTGTGTGTGTGTGTGTGTGTGTTGGGGGGTCTTTCAGGGCACCTCAGCCGGGTCGCTGTGCACCAGGCAGGCCTTGCAGTTCCAGACGCTGGGTTTCTACTAGTAAACGTGCTTGCAAACGCGCCAGCCCCAGAGGCTTTGGCGGACGGTCACGGAATTCACACAACACCGATGAACCCGGGGCCAGAAGCAGACTGGACACCAAGTTCAGGAGGGACTGACTGACTCCCGGTCACTAAGCGTCTAAGAGACGGAGAAAGCTGAGGCAGACGCCAGAGGGGTGGCCATTCCTCGCAGGTACCCCCTTTCTGGTACCCAGCCAGCCCGGAACACTAACCGGCTGACGGCTGCTGAGTGGGGACGGAGCGAAGGGACGTGCGGTCCAGGCTTCAGCAAATCCTGCCCGGCCCACGGCACAGGCCCTCTCTCCGGAGCCAAGGCGTGTCTTGCGGGCGGAGCTGGAGACACACTGAGTGGTTCCGTCCTCCGAGCACCCCTTTCGGGCTCCAGGCCGACCACAGGCCTTCGGTTCCCCTCCCGCTTCTTCAGCGGCTCAAGAACTATCGATTGGGCCGGGAGCCGCTGGCGACAGTTTTAGTCCTGGTCACCTTCCTGGGTTTGGGTAGTTCCCAATCTCTTCATTATACATTCACACAGAGCGGCTCTTTTCTATAAGCGGCCAAATGGCTCCAATTCTTGTTCATTTTAAGCCGTTTTACTTTCTGGACAATGGCTGAAGCTCCAGGTTCTAAGAGTATGTTTCTGTAGGTACACAAAGTCCTTTTTTTTTTTAATTTTTTAAAAATATATTTTATTGATTTTTTACAGAGAGGAAGGGAGAGGGGTAGAAAGTTAGAAACGTCGATGAGAGAGAGACATCGATCATCCGCCTCCTGCACGCCCCACACTGGGGATGTGCCCGCAACCAGGATACATGCCCTTGACTGGAATCGAACCTGGGACCCTTCAGTCCGCAGGCCGATGCTCTATCCAGTGAGCCAAACCGGTTTCAGCCAAAGTCCTTTTTTTAAAAAAAATATATTTTATTGGTTTCCACAGAGAGGAAGGAAGGGAGAGGGATAAAGAGCTAGAAACATGGATCAGCTGCCTCCTGCACGCCCCCTACTGGGGATGTGCCCGCAACCAAGTTACAAGCCCTTGACAGGAATCGAACCTGGGACCTTTCAATCCGCAGGCCAATACTCTTATCCACTGAGCCAAACCGGTTTCAGCCACAGAGTCCTTTTAATGAACCCTGATAAATCAGGCCCCCTGGCCTCAGGATTTGTGCATGGAGGTCTCTGTTGGAGGCTTAGCTGTGTGACTCTGGGCAAGTCACTAAACCTCCACGAGCCATGTTGTCTCAGGACCAAATGGTGACCATCTCACCGGGCACAGGGCATGCGGATGCAGGGACTCGGTGAAGTGTTGTATCTCAGTCGCGCATTGGAATAGACTGGCCACCGCGATTCTGACACCAGTTCCCATGTGTGGGGTTTTCCCACTCCATTTAGGTGCGCTTCCCTTTCACTGAGTTCTGGCACTGTGCACCTGGAGATAATAACATCGGGTCCCGGTTAAAAAGGCCCCGCCCCTCAAGCTGGAGCACTGAAGAGATGGCAGGTCCCCTGACGCTTTGCCAGGCATGGCCTCTGTCTTCTCTTCAGCTGCGATGCGGGCCGTCCTGGTCACCATCGGCCTGCTGGGAAGTGACCCTTCACTCAGCAGCTCTGAGGCTCTAACCCCGCCCACCGGCTCAGCAGCTGAGGCCCCTGCTCTCAGATTCCTGATAATGGTTCTGCGTGGTGACCATGACCTAGCACCTTCCTACCCAGAGTGTGTCCCGGTCCAGGGGGACCATGAGCCTCCGGGTGGGAGATTTGAGGGAGGGCAGGACCTCAGCCTGCCCCAGGCCTACTCAGAATCTTGGTTTTCATAAGACCCCTGGGTGATTCCTCTGCACAGGCTCTTAACCTGGGACCATGAACTTGAACGGGGAAAAGAAATAGTATCACATCTTCATTTGCACTAACCATTAGCCAAAAATTGGCATGGACTTCAAGATGTACACAGCAGCCAAACCCGGTTTGGCTCAGTGGATAGGGCGTCGGCCTGCGGACTGAAGGGTCCCAGGTTCGATTCCGGTCAAGGGAATGTACATTGGTTGTGGGCACATCCCCAGTTGGGAGCGTGCAGGAGGTGGCTGATCGATGTCTCTCTCTCATCGATGTTTCTAACCTTCTATCTCTCTCCCTTCCTCTCTGTAAAAAATCAATAAAATATATTAAAAAAAAAAAAAGATGTACACAGCAAGTCACAGACATACCAGCGATACTTTGGCTTTGTCACCCATAGAAGTAAGTCATGGGCCTTTTTGTAACACATTCCAGCCATTTTTTGAGACCTGCCAATAGCATGTATTTCACTACCCACTTCAAAATGACAAGTTGTAAGATCGGAATCTGGATCCTGCAAAGGCCCGAAAACAGTTGTCTTCTCTGCGCACGTCTCTCTCCTGGGGTGGCTTCCAGGTGTGCTGTCATACAATGCCAGAAACCGGGTGGCTTAAACAACAGGAGTTTATTGCCTCCTGGTTCTGGAGGCTACAAGGTCAAGGTCAGGGCATCAGCAGAGCTGGTTCCCTCTGAGGCTGTGAGGGAAGGGTCTGTCCCATCCTCTCCTCTGGCTTCTGGAGGGTTGGGGGAGAGGAGGAGGGCCTGCTGGCAGTCCTTGGCATCCCAGGGCATGGAGAATGTCACCCTGACCTCAGCCTTCATCTCCCTGTGTGTGTCTCCGTCCACATTCCTCCTCGTTGTCCAGACAGCAGTCACATTGAGGCAGGGGCCCAGCCTACTCCAGTGTGAGTTCGTCTGAACGAATTACATCTGCAACCATCCTCGTTCCAAAGAAAATCGTATTCTGAGGTCCCGAGAGTTAAGCCTTCCCTGAACAGATTGGGGGGCAGAATTCAACCCCTAACACCTCCATTATTAACCCACTGGCAGTGGGTAGCGCAGGGAGGGCACGTGCAGAGGAGAGTAAGGGGAAGAGATGCCAACACTACTGGCTGCTCCGGCTTCCAGCTGGACTGAGTCTTTCCGCCCCCCTTAGAGTAAGCACTTAAACATTTATTAAACGTCTACCTATGCCAGAGGCAGAGGCTATAAAAATGAATAAAACATTGTCCTTGACTTTAAGGGAAAAGAAAGGCATGTATACAAATCACCGCAAGGCAGTGTGATTCACGGAACAATAAATTTATGTGGTAAAAAAGGCGGGGTGCGGGGGGAAGGGGTCCCCACAGAAGTGAGATTGTCCAGGAAGGCTTGTCGGAGGTGGCAGCATTAGAAGGGAATCTCTGAGGATGGCCAGGAGATGTCCAGGCAGGCGGGAGGCAAACGAGTTTCAGCCAGAGGTAAACACCACAGCACGGAAGTGTCAGAGTCCCGCGTGGCCTGGCTAGCAACGTGGACGGTGGGAGACGGAGGTCAAAGGGAGATCGGATCATGTGGTAAGGTGGTTAGCCACAGCCTAAAGGACGAGGACTTGGTTCTATAGATAGCCCAGCCATGGAAAATTCTCTCTCTCCTGCAAGCTCTGAACAGGCAGGGATCTCGTTGGCTGTTAAAAAAAAAAAAAAAAGTGGCCGAGACCGGTTTGGCTCAGTGGAGAGAGCATCGGCCTGCAGACTGAGGGGTCCCAGGTTCGATTCCGGTCGGGGGCATGTACCTTGCTTGCGGGCACATCTCCAGTGTGGGTTGTGCAGGAGTTGGCTGATTGATGCCTCTCATCGATGTTTCTGACTCTATCCCTCTCCCTTCCTCTCTGTGAAAAATCAATAAAATATATTAAAAAAAAAAAAAAAGAGGCCTCTCTAGTGCAAGACAGAGGCTCTCTGAGTTGCCCTGGGCCAGAAATTACTCCATTAAACAGCAAAAGCCCACAGGGAAGTGGGGGCACAGCACTGCCCCCTTCTTATACCGGAATCTCGGCTCCCCCCTCGGCTCACCCCATTTGCCCTCGCCAGCAGCTCCCAGCCCCAGGCCTTCCCCTTAGCCGGGCTGTCTGCTGTGCATCCCCGCCCTCTGCACACACTCCTCCTCCCTCCGCTGAGGAACACTGGCTGCTCTCTTCCCTCCGGCTCCGGCTCTGGCTCCTTCAGGCCCTGGTCCCGGCTGTTCCTAGCACCCCTCCCAGGATCCTCCCCGCGGAGCTGCTGGGGTCCTCTCCCCAGCCTCGGGGTACAGGGCACGGGCCTCCTCCTGTGAACACTGACAAGAGCACTGATTTGGAGAGAGGACTGGAGGCAGAATCTTCAGCCTCTGTGTACCCCCCACCAGCCTTTCTATAGCCCCTGCCCCCGGCAGAGTCAGGGGGATGACCTCCTGACCCTCTCTACCTCCAGCCATGCTCCCTTCCCAGACAAGCTAGGCCCTGCTTTCCCCTCCCTTTCCCTTCTCCCTCCTCCTCCCCCAGCTCTTTCTCCAAACGCACCAAGCCAGGGGCTGGGCTGGGGACAAAGGCAGCTTAGCTCTCCTAGCCCAGCGGCAGGGTCAGCCAGGGTCAGCGGGGACCCTGTTTTCCAGAATGGATCATGCACTCGGGCAATGGAGGTGCTTCTGTCAGCTGACTCCCAGAATGCCCCACTCACCGCCTCTAGGTGCCTCCACAGGTGGGGAGGGCAGCTCGCCTGCCCCTCTCCACCTGAAGGTCAGTCTTCCTCCTGCCGCCCCAGCTCCTCCCCGGTAATCCCTGGGGATGTGGTTTGCAATCCGCTCTCTCATGTGAGAAAAACCAGAGGCAGGTGAGAGGAGGCGGACCTGGCAGGACCAGGGCGGGGATATGTCAGCGCGGCGGCGTGACAATCTCCGGGTTATAAGCTGTCTGGGCTGGCAGGAAACGGGGTGAGCGTTTTGAGGCACCACAAGGGGAATAGCTATTGAGCCCTGGAGGGAACACTGCAGAGCCCTGCAGAGAGCCAGCTCCCGGTTTCGGAGGCAGGAGTTCGGGCCTCAGGGCACTGCCTTGCTGTGCAGCGTCTGGCAAGGCCTGTACCCTCTCTGGGCGTCAGGACGGGAAGGGAACAGAGAGAACCTCTGCCTAAACCCCCTGGTGGAAGCGGAGAGGCCGAGTGGCCCCCGGCTGAAGTTCCAGATGGACAGAGGCGCCGAAACCGGTGTGGCTCAGTGGATAGAGCGTCGGCCTGTGGACTGAAGGGTCTCGGGTTCGATTCCGATCAAGGGCATGTATCTTGGTTGCGGGCGCATCCCCAGTAGGGGGCATGCAGAAGGCAGCTGATCAATGTTTCTCATAGATGTTTCTAACTCTCTATCCCTATCCCTTCCTCTCTGTAAAAAATCAATAACAATATTTTTTAAAAAATAAAATAAAATACATATTCTTATTGATTTCAGAGAGTAAGGGAGAGGAAGAGAGAGCTAGAAACATCCGTGATGAGAGACTCATGGATTGGCTGCCTCCTGCACACCCCACACTGGGGATCGAGCCCACAATTGGGGCACGTGCCCTGACAAGGAATGGAACCGTGACCTCCTGGTTCATAGGTCGATGCTCAACCACTGCACGTGCTGGCCAGGCTAGAACTGGAATTTGTACATTTGGTTTTGTTTGCTTGTTTTTGCATCTAAGGGGCGTGCAGAAGGTGGCTGATCAATGTTTCTCTCATCTATGTTTCTAACTCTCTATCCCTCTCCTTTCCTCTCTGTAAAAAATTAATAAAATATATTAAAAAAAAAAACCAGATGGACAGAGGCGAGGCCACCGGCAGGAGCCAGCCTCCAGTCCCTGGCCCCTGGACTGTCCATCACGGCTTAGCCAGGAAAGTCCAGCCCCTGCCGGACCAGCCAGGCAGCCTCCGCTGGGTGTGGGGAGGCTCGGTCAGGCCCCCGCAGGAAACAGACACGCCACTGGGATGGGGAAGGGACGTGGGGGAGAGAACCAGGCAGGGCGACCAGCATGAGCTGTGGAGGCCACTGGGGAGGCTCAGGGTGCTTTGCGTGGGTCCCTCTTCCATCCTGACCACCCCCTGTCCCCTTGCAGATGGGGCAACAGGCGTGGAGAGGCGGAGTCACCTTCCCGAGGGCCCAAAGCTGGTAAGTGGCCGGGGGATCAGCTTGGGAGGGGCCCTCACGCCTAGGCTCTCTCTCTGCCAGCTCCCACCCCGCCCTCACCTCTTTCCACTGGAGGGTTCACACGCAATTATAGAAATAAGCGCAGACGGGCGCGCTGGTGATCGGTGCGGCGTTAGCCATCAGCGTGTCTATACAGTGTGTCCGTGTGTCACGGTAAGATGACAAGCGACAAAGAATCTCATTCAGCTCAAACGTATTGAGTGTCTGCCAAAAAGCCAGGCACTGCTAGAGCCGCTTTCGCGTCTTCTAGGTCAATTTGCAACAGCCTTGGGGAACAGCGGCCATTTCTCCCGTTTTTCTGGGTGGGTAGAATGGGAGGGGGAGAGGAAGCGGATTTGCCGGCCAGGGACTCCTGGAACTCAGCTGTGGACACAATTCCTTTTAACATTAACTTAACTTTTAATGGTAACGATTCGCATTAATACTGTTCGTCTCTGTCCTATAGAACCACATAGAACTAGTTTGATTGTTTGGGTTTTTTAAATGCATATTCTTGCCAAAACCGGTTTGGCTCAGTGGATAGAGCGCCAGTCTGCGGACTGAAGGGTCCCAGGTTTGATTCCGGTCAAGGGCATGTACCTTGGTTTTGGGCACATCCCCAGTAGGGGGCGTGCAAGAGGCAGCTGATCGATGTTTCTAACTCTCTTTCCCTACCCCTTCCTCTGTGTAAAAAATCAATAAAAATATATTTTTAAAAATATAAATAAATAAATAAAATACGTATTCTTATTGATTTCAGAGAGGAAGAGAGAGCTAGAAACATCCGTGATGAGAGAGACTCGTGGATCGGCTGCCTCCTGCACACCCCACCCTGGGGGTCGAGCCCACAATTTGGGCACGTGCCCTGACAAGGAATGGAACCGTGACCTTCTGGTTCATAGGTCGATGCTCAGCCACTGCGCGTGCTTCCAGGCTGAAACTAGAATTTGTACATTTGGTTTTGTTTGCTTGTTTTTGCATCTGAGGGAGGCCTTTTTTTTTTTAAACTAGCATCTTAGCTCCTAACAGTCAAGCGCATAGAACGTGGGCTTTGGACTTGGCTCTGAGCTCAGTTTTCTGGCTGCCACTTTAGGTCTGTGAGCGTGGGCCATATCTCTGCCAATCTCTGACCCTGGGTTCCCTCAGCTGTACCGTGGGGATTATCACACACACACACACACACACACACACACACACACACACACGGGCTACTGTGGGGATTATGTGAAACAGCATATGGGACGTGCTGGGAACGGGGCCTGGCACCCACAGGTTCCCGGTGGCCCGCAGAGCCGCACAGCGTGGGCTTGTAATGCGTGTTGGAGGCCTGGGTGTCACACACATGTTCATCGCATCCTGGCAGTCACCTGGGAGAGAGAGAGCGTCCCATTTCAAAGGAAGCTGGCCTTAGCTGGACAGGCAGAGCAGGAGGTCAAGTGCATGGCCCCTCCCTCCCAGTGCCCTCTCTGCCTTCTGTCACCTGGGCGCTGGGGACCGTGGCCAGGGGAGCCTGGCAGTGCAGGGGGAGGGCACATGCTCACCTGCCGGGGTAGACGGCCAGGGGTACTTTATAAACAAAAGGGCTGCCGCAGGCGGCTGCTTCTGTGGCACTGAAGACTATCGACATCCCGAGCGCCTCTGAGACCGTTGCCAAGGCCTGCGCTTAGGCACATCAGGCCGAGATACGGGGTTCTCAGCCAAACCCGGCTGGCTGGCTCCCCTGCCCGGGGAGGCCCCTGCTTGGCTCTCAGTCCTGGCTTAGGAGTCTCTTCCTCTGAAGCTCGGTTAACATTCTGTCTCTGGCATCGGGCTGTCGGGTCCCGTGTGTGGTGGTTGGAGAGGTGAAGCTGTTGGCGACAACCCAGCCCCCCCGGGGGGTTGGGGAGAGAAGCCCCTGAGAGTGAGGAGGCTCGTACTCCCCTCGCCTGCCGGGTCCCCCTCTGGATTAGCTCTGTGAGTCGGGGACCGGAGAGCATCTTTGTGAGCGTGGCTTTCCACTCGGACCTCCCTCCCTCTGGTCGTCGCCCTAACCCAGTGGCCGGCAAACTCGTTAGTCAGCGGAGCCAAATACAGCGGTACCTCGAGATACGAGTGCCCTAACATATGAGATTTTTGAGATATGAGCCGTGGAGCGAGCGATTTTTGCTTTGAAATACGAGCAACAGTTGAGATAGGAGTCATCGCCCGGATAGGTCGGCTGCACACGACCCACCAGTTTACCGCGACTCGAGCATCTCATCGTTTCCCACGCCTCAAGGTTACGGAACGAATTAAACTCGTATCTCGAAGTACCACTGTATCCACAGGACAATGATGGACATTCCTTTGGAGAGTTACATTTTTTAAACTTCTTCTCACGCCACTTCTTCACAATAGATTTGCCCAGGCCATGGTATTTTGTGGGAGGGCCACACTCCAGGGGCCAAAGAGCCGCATGTGGCTCACAAGCCACAGTTTGCCAACCAGGGCCCTAAGCAGTTGCCTTCTGCCCTCTACCTGAGATAAGCAGAGGCTCTCCACCAGCCTCACCACCTGCCCAGGCTCCTATGTCTGTGGCACCCCCAGCTTTTTCCTTGGAAAAACCACCATGTCCACTCATAGAGTTAAGGGCTTAAAGAAATGCATTTTAGTTGATCATTGATCTCCTTATCCTATACAATTTATTAATAACCTGCAACCTGCAGAAATCACCATGGGGAACATTGTCTTAATGGAGTGATCCCAGGTCCCATTGTCTCAATGGGAGGATCCCAGGCCCCATTGTCTTAATGGGAGCGATCAAGGTCCCATTGTCTTAATGCAGTGGTTCTCAACCTTCCTAATGCCTCGACCCTTTAAGACAGCTCCTCATGGGGTGCTGACCCTCAACCATAAAATTATTTCCGTTGCTACTTCATCACTGTCATTTTGCTACTGCTATGAACTGTAATGCAAATATCTGATAGGCAGGATGTATTTTCATTGTTACAAACTGAACATCATTAAAGCATAGGGATTAAGCACAAAAACAATATGTAATTATATATTGTGAAATATTGATTTCTAATGACAAATACATGAAATGTTGTCTTGAATCGGGGTGTAGCATGGGTAACAGTCTTCCTATGACAACAGTAAACTACATGGCTGCATTTTGCTACACGGAGGAGCGGTGTGTTGGTTCCTAAGACCATGGGAAATAGGTGTTTTCCAATAGTTTTAGGCGACCCCTGTGAAAGGGTCATTTGACCCCCAAAGGGGTCGCAACCCACAGGTTGAGAACCAACTGTCTTAATGGGAGGGATCCCAGGTCCCATTGTCTTAATGGGAGCATCCCAGGTTCCACCAGCCCCTGGAGGAGCACCCACCACAGAGTAATCAATAAAGAGGCCTTAGCGCTGGCCGTGTGCGCAGTCCTGTGGGGAAAGATGGGGACCGAGGAGGCTACACAGCAGCTCTTCATCCCAGCCCTGCCCCCCCTCACCCCCCAGGAACAGAGGCAGAGAGAGCCCCGAGGACCTCCAAGAGGCCACGTGCGGTTTGGTGCCAAACCCAGCGTGAGGGGGCCCAGCAGTGCCCGGGGAGATGGAGGCGCCGGGGGAGGAGGCTCAGGGACAGAAAAGGGGGGTCGGGCAGCGAGGGCCCAGCACCAGGCGTGTTCCCTCTGAGAAGAAGAGGAGAGACAGCCTGACTTGGAAGGGAAGAGAGCGCTCCGGAGCGGAGCAAGGCTGCGAGCTGGGCAGGTGCGCCAGCAGGTGTGGAGGAGGGAGCTTGGCAGGGCCGCCGGGAGCGAGAGCGGCTGAGCGGCAGCGGTGGGGGAGCAGCCAGGGGGGGAAGCAGCCGCCGCCAAGCCCGGCACAGAAGGAGCATCGGTGGGAACGGTGCCTGGGCTGCTCCGGGGGCGGGGGAGGCGGTGGGAAGCTGGTCCCAAGAGAGCAGTCCGGAGGCAGGGCGACCTGCTGCTCCCCCTTTTCCCTCTCCGCCTCGGGGTCCTGAGGAGGGTCCCGAGACCGCCCTCCGCCCCGCCCCGCAGATGAGACCACGGCAAAGAATGACCGGCACTGACACACTGGAATCTGAGCCCAGCGCAGCCCTGAGGACTGAGCCCTGGGAGTTAATCACCCCATAAATATTTATGGAGAAGCATCTGCGCCCCGAGAGGGGCCGGACCAGCCCTAACAGGGTCTCCGCTCTTTAGGGGGGGAGAGGGGGAGGGAAGGCCACACAGGGGAATCGCCGGCTTTCAGGACCGGACGGACATGGCAGTCAGGAGCTCTTGATCAATGACATCGGCTGTAGGTCCTGCGGTCCTTCTCTCGTCTGTCGGTTCTGAGGCAGGGCCTGCCGTTGGGGTGATTTGGGGGGCAGGGGAGGGGAGCCGCGTGTGCTGGCGGTCAGGGTGGGCTGCGTTCCAGCCCGCCAGCTGGTGGAAAGGAGACCACAGGGTGCTGGGTGCCAGAGGGAGGTGCCAGGGGGAGGTGCCGGTAGGTGATGGAGTGAGCGTGTTACCTGTGTGCTCTGGCAGAACCAGGGGGGTGTGAGGGGGACGAGGACTGTCTCCCCGGTGGGTGCCTGGGCAGGTCTGAAAGGT
>PVJN01037681.1:0-20892 GCA_004026805.1 Lasiurus borealis | reverse complement strand
TGGTAGCGTAGGCTCCATGCCTCAAGACTGGCCTTTCCCCCCACCCCCACTTCTCTTTTTGCAATGGCCTAATAAAGCATGGAAGCTAATTTTTTTTTTACTAAAACTAGGAAGAGCTGAAATCTCACATGTTTTTCCCAAATAGCCCAATAAACACAACTTCAAGTTATAATGCTATAGGACTAGTTTCCCCAGAACAAGTTCAATTCAGGTGCTATTTTACCTTACATTTAATGAGGAATATTTAAATTACCCAATGTGCAGATTTATCAAATAAAACTTCAAAAAGACAGGCTTATGTGTAAGATTATCTAATATTTCTATTGTATTTAACCTAGAAAAACATCAGAGCTTAGCTTCTAAAAATAGGCTATGTGAACTATCAAATAAAGGAAGATACTTACTATCTAGCCGGGCTGCTCTGTCATCTATCACACACTGCTTTGTGTAGGAATCCTCGATGGTTGGATCATAATCCGTCACAAAATAGGACTGTAAGAAAAATTACCGTGTTTTAAAATTCACGTCTGCCTAAGCAAGTACCAATGTAACTTTATCAAATCCCACATATTCAGAATTAATCAAAATATTTTCATTGTATTAAGACTTATGTCTACTAGGTCAATTCCCCATTAAACGAAGCAGTTTCAAGTGGAGAAAAAAATTTAAGTATCTGAATTTCCATATCTAAAATATGCAAGAAGACTATAAAACATCTGCAGGTTGTTTTCATAATTAACTTATATACACCTAAGAATCTAGCTATTAAGAAAAACTAAGAGAACATAACAAATTAAAATTCAGGTCTATTTGCAACCCGATGGTAAGCATCAGTCCTAAGAACAAAGTAGTTTGAAACAAACGGCGACAACAAGAGAGAGGCCTGGAAGATTGCATGTCCCGCTTCTTTCCTCATGCCTTGTTTTTGTCTTTTCACCAGCCTTGTATCCCAATATAGAAAAACCTTAGTTTGTAACTGCTTCTACTGCAGGTGTGGTGCTCCAGCACTGACTGCTGAGGGGGCTGTGAATCAAGGCCAGAGAGAGGCCTGACGAGAGAAGCAGGGACTGATCTGTTGCTTCTGTGGTAGCTTTTGATCAGTACTTGCCTCTCTCTTTCTCTCCCAGTTGGGCCAGTAGTCAGGCCTCCATTTCTCTCCAGACCTCCACTGGCGCTGCTGACCAGCCTGTCTTTCTGATCAGGCCCTGTGGATAGGCCCAGAGATGCTGACTGGCATAGGAACTAACCAATCAGAATAGAATCTGGGTGCTATGAGGAACGAATAGCAGTCTAGGAGGCAGAGCTTTTGACATTGATTGATATAGGAACTGACCAATCAGAACCAAGTGTGGGTGCTGTGAAGAACCAATGGCTGCCTAGGAGGCAGAGTTTTTGACATTGACTAGGATAGGAACCAACCAATCAGAACTAAATATGGGTGCTGTTAAGAACCAATAATTGTCTAGGAAGTGGAGCTTTTGATGCTGACTGGCATAGAAACTGACCAATCAGAACCAAATCTAGTTGCTATGCGGAGCCAATGGCTGCCTAAGAGGCAGAGTTTTGTTTTTTGAAATATATTTTTTATTGATTTTTTTACAGAGAGGACAGGAGAGGGATAGAGTTAGAAACATCGATCAGCTGTCTCCTGCACACCCCCTACTGGGTGGAGATGTGCCCAAAACCAAGGTACATGCCCTTGACTGGAATCGAACCTAGGAGCCTTCAGTCCGCAGGCTGATGCTCTATCCACTGAGACAAACCAGTCAAGGTGAGGCAGAACTTTTGACGCTGACTGGCGTAGAATCCGACTGATCAGAACCAAGTTGGCCAGCAGACAAGGGCCGTTGGGGGCAAGATCAGGCTTTCAGGGAAGGGCCAATGGGGGCGAGATAAGGCCGGCAGGGGAGGGCTGTTGGAGGCAAGATCAGACCAGCAAGGAAGGGCAGTTGGGGTGAAATCAGGCCAGCAGGGGAGGGCAGTTAGGGATGATCAGGCAGGCAGAGGCAGTTGGGGGTGAGATCAGGCCAGCAGGGGAGGGCAGTCAGAGGCAACCAAGGATAGCAGGGGAGGGCAGTTGGGGGCAAGATCAGGACGGCAGGGAAGGCATTGGGGGTGAGATCAGGCTGGCAGAAGAGGATAGTTAGAGGTAATCAGACAGGCAGAGAGGTTAGGGGTAATCAGGCAGGCAGGCAGAAGGGTTAAGGGCAATCAGGCAGAGAGGCAGTTAGGGGCAATCAGGCAGGCAGGCAGGTGAGTAGTTAGGAGCCAGTGGTCCCAGATTACGAGAGGGATGTCCAACTGCTGGTTTAGGCCCAATCCCCAGCAGTCAGACATCCTCCCAAGGGATCCCCAATTAGAGAAGGTGCAGGCTGGGCTGAGGGAAGCCCCCTTCCGTGCACAAATTTCATGTACCAGGCCACTAGTATTATCATAAGAAACATGACTTCAGGATTCTTTCATTTTTTTTAATATATTTTATTGATTTTTTTACAGAGAGGAAGGGAGAGAAACAGAAAGTCAGAAATATCGAGGAGAGAGAGAGAGACATCGATCAGCCACCTCCTGCACAATCCACAGTGGAGATGTGCCCGCAAGCAAGGTACATGCCCCCAACCGGAATCGAACCTGGGACCTTTCAGTCCACAGACCGACGCTCTATCCACTGAGCCAAACCAGTCTCAGCAGGATTCTTTCATTTATAGCAGTGGTTCTCAACCTTGCTAAGGCCACGACCCTTTAACATAGTTCTTCATGTTGTGGTGACCCCCAAGCATAAAATTATTTTCGTTGCTACTTCATAACTGTAATTTTGCTACTGTTATGAGTTGTAATGTAAATATCTGATATGCTGGATGTATTTTCATTGTTACAAATTGAACATAATTAAAGTATAGTGATAATCACAATTAGATATTGTGAAATTTTATTTCTAATTACAAATAAATGAAATTTTGTCTTGAAGCAGTGTAGCATGGGTAACAGTCTTAATATAACAACAGTAAACTACATTACTACATTTTCCAATGGTTTTAGGCAACCCCTGTGAAAGGCTCGTTTGACCCCCAAAGGGGTCGCAACCCACAGGTTGAGAACTGCTGATTTATAGGGATGTCAACTTACATTTTTACCAATATTCTTATTGTTATCTTAATTTCAATTTCCCTCTTCCATTAGCAAAGCCTCCCAACTGTTATCCTCTGAAATCATCACCAGCAGAAAACACAGTTCAGGTAGCACTCAGAAGGGAAGCATCTTAGTGAACCAATTAAGTGTCTGTGTATTGTATTTCACAGTTTAAAAAAAATTTTTTTTTAACAAGGAAACAACAGCAACCACAAGAACCTGAGAGAGACTTAGTTCCCCATTCTTACAGAAGAGCACTAACTAGGACACTGATATCACTCTGTTCTGCTATCTCCTTCACTCCCCGCCCACTGGCTCATTACAAAATCTGTGGGAATCACTTGGAGGAAGGCAGTTTAATGCTAAGAACCAATGCCAGTGGTGTTCAGCCATTGTTCAGGCAAAGGTTCTTGGCAGCCCGACCTGTTTGGCTCCAGGGACACCACGTTCTTAAGTGACAGCCCTGGGCATAGTGACCTATGCAAACTCCAAAAAGCTACGCAGACACAGGCACTCTGCACAGGACAATAAAGAAACCCCTGGTTTGAGGAGGGCGGGTAGAAAGGGTGAGAACAATGACCTGCTTGCTACCATGACTTTACATATTTATTTCATTTTTGAGGGATACTTTCCACAGTTATATTTTAGGATTAACTTTAATCATAGAATTCAGTATCCATAACCCTACTCCCCAGTTGATAGTTTCGCTTAAATGCATAATTTGTTAAACAAAGTCTGTAAAAGAAAGAAACATTTACCAACAGGAGCAGCTTGGAATAGAAAGCCATTTTTTCCATCACTACCCCATTCCCCATTTAAAAATAAACAGATATCAAAAACAATCCTGAATTCACTTCTTGGCACCCACACCTCTTCAGAAAGTAAATACAAGTGGCAACAATCTTCTTTGTACTGACTACTCTAAACAACTTAAAACTGCAGTCTTTCGCCAAGCAAGTTGGATAAAGCACGCTATTTATATATTTTTAAGATTAGTTTCCTGAAACATGTTTCTCCATAGCAATATGATACCTCTAGCCATGCTTTCATCTCATAAACTTGAATTTCATTGAGTATTCCCAGTTTATGCCTAAATGTGCTAAAATGTGCCCACTGTCCTTCCCACTTTGTCTGAAAACATAATGGACAAATATTAACTACTAAAGGCCCAGTGCACACAACATTCATGCACGGGGAGGGGGGAGAGGGGGAGAGGGGACAGTCCCTCAGCCCAGCGTGCACCTTCTCACAGTCTGAGACCCCTCTGGGGATGCTAGTCTGCCAGCAATGGAATGACCGGTAGCTATGATGCGCACTGACCACCAAGGGGCAGACACTGAACGGGCCTAAGCCGGCAGATGGACATCCCCCAGGGGTCCTTCACACTGCTGCAGAGAAGGGAGAGGTTCCTGTCACTGCCACTGTGCTGGTCGGCCATGAACCCAACTTCTGGCTGAGCAGCACTCCCCCTGTGGAAGCACAATGACCACCAGGGGGCAGATGGTCAGTGCGCATCATAGAGACCGGTCGTTCTACTGTTTGGTCTATTTGCATATTAGCCTTTTATTATATAGGATACTTTTCAAATGTCCAGGTCATGCATAATAGCTAGAGTTCTTTCAATGCGATGGGTTCTTTTTGCATTGTAAAACCAAATTAAAACATTAACACTTTTAGAAGACTTGCAGGTTAAGCAACTTTGAGGGCTTAAATTTAGCGGCTGGGGAAATTTCATGTTTTCTTTGGATGTCTTAGTTCTTGAAACAATCTTAATGTTGTAAAAGTTTGCCACTTAACTAACACTGGCAAGCACTTATTCCATTCATATTAATTTTTAAGACAAATTAATTTTGGAATTTCTGGATATTTAAGTCTACATTTCACCTACATTGTGTCCTGTTTTCAAAAGTTGTCTGTAGCGCCCACCGTCTTCTTACTATATGGATATTTTAAAGAGTCATCCATACTGAAAAGCATCTTCTTGCCTCATAGAGACCCATCCTAAGGAACACTGTTAGGTCAAGGTCTCAAGATCTGGGCAAGACAGAGCTTTGGATATAAATCCTGTTTCCTTTCCTTGCTGACAGAGCTTTGGATATAAATCCTGTTTCCTTTCCTTGCTGCAAGTAAATCAAACTACCTTGTGACAACTATGCCTCAATTTTTAATAGAACACCCCAAGTGGTGAGCCCCTTGAATTCAGTAACATCACTCTGGACATAGCTGTCACCAAATCAAAGGCCCTCTTTCCCTTTCATAATTCTAATAAGCCACAGCTCAGAATATACCTAAAATGAGCATTCATCACGTGCAGGTAACAAACATAATCATCACCTCCCAGTATAAAGACATCATATTTTTGTTGTTTAAACGTGCATACCAGATATTTGATCACCAACAAGAAATCAAGCTCTGGTGAGGGCCAGTCCTGGATTGAAGTCTAACTATTTGCTAGCTGTGGAACCTGAGACAAATGACTTTACCTTTCTAACCTTTAGCATCTATAAAATAAGACAGCAACAAAACCTGGTGGAACAGGTAAAATGAAGTACTGCATATAAAGTGCCAAGGAATGCTGATGGTTTATAAACATTAACCATAATTATCAGTGTATTATTTTTGTCACATGGTTAGGTGGTATGAACTACTGTTTTTATTCCAGTCTAAAGACTTGCTAATCCTAGGAACAGCTGTAATAATTCCAATCCTAGTTATACCACAAACCAACCATGGGACTTAGTATTCAAAATGTTGTGAATCAAAAATAAAAGTTACCCCCACCCCATCTGGGATTCTGGAAATATTTTCTGGATCTGAGTTGTTGTCACTGTGCAAATATATACTTATGTAAATATTCATCAAGCTGTACATTTAAGATATAGGTACTTTTTGCACGATACAAATTATACCTTTCTAAATTACATAAATTAATGGTTGGATTAAATGGTGCCTTTGTTGCTTATATGATTCAGTGCTTTGTTTACACAGCATGCAAAGCCTCTAGTTTGATCTGTGCTGTTCACCATTCAGACTTATTTTTCACTACTTGAAATCCTTCAGCCAATTGCTCTTGCTCTCATTCATTTGCTCAACAATTATTTATGGAGCATCACAGGGACAGAGTCCCTACTTTAAGAGCTCACTGCTTTTTGCACAACATGCAATAATTGTGCTGCAATTAGAGAAGAGAATAAGGAGTGTTAAATGTATTGGCCAAAGAACCGAAACAGCATGAAATGCCAATACCATGCTTGCTCAGAAGGCAACAAAATGTAAAGGGTTAATACTCCAGTGCCTAATGCACAGGAAGTATGTATACATTCACCTATAAACACAGAGCCTCTGCAATTTGCCAGAAAAGAAAACAGTCTGTCTACTGAAGTTGAAATGTTACCTACCACAGTCCAGAAAGGATATTCTGTAGCAGAAAGCAAGGAAAACCCAAGCATGGTATTGCACTGTGGAAGATAGTAGAGGTTCAGGCAAGGTCAGGAAAGAATTGGACTAAGGAGTTCAGAAGAACACAGTGAAGGGGAAGAATGGAAGGGGGAGGGAGGAAATATGTGTTTTCTTAGTATCACAGGAAAAAATGCATGAAGAAGGAACCTAGCCAGAAAGAGAGGGAAGGCTCCTTCCAAAGGGCAGGATGCCTTTCAGGTAATAAGAAGGGCAAATGGACCTAAGTCTCTTTAAGGATGTTAGGAGGTGTGGAGCAAAGTGAGGATTAGGGAAGCTAGCCCATTCAGACAGGGAGATCTATTTCCCCTGACAAAATCTGGGGCAGCCCTAAGTGTTAATGCTGTGATAGCAGGAATATTCGATTATATGCCACTAGATTGCTTGGCCAACTCACTATCTTCAAAGAAGCTGACTTAGGGAAGAAATAAGAATGATACATCTGCATTCAGTGGGCAAGAGGGACAACCCACTTTCTCCTGCTGCCAAACTACTAATGAAAGTGTAGTTCCCAAGCACTAACACAGAGTGGTGTCTGGTCTATGTACTGGGACAAGTAGTTGGAGACTGGGAACTCAGTAAAGCCACAACACTAGTTACAAGTCTACTGCCCTTGTATTTAAAAAGGACAGAAGGAGTCCCACTGGCTTGGCTCAGTGGATAGAGCGTCAGCCTGCGGACTGAAGGGTCCCGGGTTTGATCCCCAGTAAGGGACATGCAGGAGGAAGATGACCAATAATTCCAATAATTCTCTCTTATCACTAATGTTTCTCTCTCTCTCTCTCTTTCTCTCCTTCTTCTTCTTTCCTCTCTGAAATCAATAAGTAAATACGTTTAAAAAATAAATAAAATATAAAGGATAGAAGGCTAGATCTACCAGGCCACTGATAAGTTTAAACAAATGACAGAGCATTTCTGAGCACAGCAACATTCTCAGGAGAGTCCTGGAGTCCTCTAGAAACATGGAGTACAGAGGGGGAGGGGAAAAGGAGAGAGCAGAGGAAGGAAATAGTTGAAATCATATTAAAAAAACATTGATAACTACCGAATCTGGGTAAAGTGTATATGAAAATATATTGTACTATTCTCTACTTTTGCATATATTTGCCAATTTTCACATGAAGTTTATTTTTTTAATCTGGTGGTAGCTCCTAAGTACTATATAGAAAGGGTCAAATCAAGGGATGAAAGGATGCTTTTCAACTGAGTTTTCACTTCATTGTATTCAAAACCAAATTGCCTAGGAGCCTAATTTTTTTTTTCTTGGTCAGAATATTTTCCAGTTCTCTTTATATTAATTTTTTACTTTAACCATCCATCCTTTCCCCCACTCCAACAATATAAACTCCTTGGGGGCACAGATTTCTGTCAGAGGTAACGTGACTTCCCTAGCACTTAAAACAGCAAATTGCTGGCAGATCCAGCACCACAATCAAAGTTTAAAGGCTCTTTGGCAAAGCACCTTCTGCTTCATTTATTCTGCCTTTCTAAAGTTAAATGACTCTCAAACTCATCTCCATTCCCTCCTCCATTGTTTACATTAAAAATAAAAAAGGGAAGTAACCTTGAATCACAAGAGCAGTCCTCCTTTATTAAGCAATTAACATGTGGTAAGCAGTTTACACCACTACATTTTATTATGTGATACATACAATATTTTCCTAACTAACTTTTACAACAAGCTGTCTGTGCTCCTTCAGAGAGCTGAAATGGGAGAGCAGGAAGGGTTGGAAAGGCTGCACCAATGAAACCTGATGTCCATGCTTCCTAAGGAGGGCCTTGGGTTTCCTGGAAGAGTCCCTGTGTGAGACCCTCCCTGTGCATTTCTGAGACTTAAATGAGGCCTTCCTGTGTACACCTCCCACTCTCAACCCTTGGGGTTTCGATGGGTACCTCTCCTCCTGGTCTACATCATCTTCCAGGTGGCCATGCACGGCGCCCCTTTTCAGAAGGCTTTAAGCTGGTACCATTTAGAAGCTCTGGGAAACACTGCTATTTTTTGAAGTTCAGATGGCTTACTACAGGGTGGGGCAAAAGTAGGTTTACAGATTCTCATAGGGAAAGTAATGCAATAATCTTACCTAATAAAAGAGAAACATGCAAATTAACTATCACTCCACTATGCCCAGAGCCAATCGGAGTATGCAAATTAACCCAACAAAGATGGAGGTTAATTTGCATATGCAGGCGTGGAGCAGCCAGGAGGGGCATGACACCTGCTATGAGGGGAAGGGGGGAGGTGGCAGAGGGAGCTGCTAGAGTGGTGCTGTGGACAGAAGCGGGGACTTGTCGGCGCTGAGCAGTGGGTACATGCCAGCTCCTGGGCAGCTGGGAGTGAAGCCAGAGGAAGGAAGGCCTATTCTCGCATGAATATCATGCAATGGGCCTCTAGTCTATATATAAAAGCCTAAGCAACTGTTCCACCAGTAGCTATGATGCACACCAACCACTAGGGAGCAGATGCAGAACACACAGGCATGGAAACAGGGAACAGAGTAGAGAGAAAAAGAGGGTTGTGCAGGGTGGAACAGACTGATGAATCTCAGAGAGAACAGGGAGGAGGAGGGCGGGAAGAGATTAACCAAAGATCTCAGATACCTTAGCCTGGCCTGGGGGAATGGGGCCAAAACCAGCAGTCTGAAATCCCTAGAGGGGTCCCAAATTGCGAGAGGATGCAGGCCAGGCTGAGGGACTGCACTGGTGCACGAATCCATGCACCAGGCCCCTAGTTAATAAATAATAATACAAGAATAAATTTTTATGTGTTCACAACTGTAAACCTACTCTTGCCCCACCCTGCACAACCCTCTTTTTCTCTCTACTCTTTATTCTCCCCAAACAAGAGGATACATGTCAAGTTCTCAGAATAATTCTGTGAGTGCCTTCTCCATCATCTGGCTTCAATGGAGGGGATATAAGAAAAGCATCATCTCCTCATCTCCTCTCCGTTATGTCCAATGTGGGAAAAGACAAAAAGTACATCACATACTAACAGCTTTTTCCTAAAATATTCATCTCAGACCCCTTAACTTTCCACATTTTTATTTCCTGAAGATAAGGTATGAATGTGTAAAACCAATTTAATGTCATATTCCACGCATGTCCTTGGAATATGAGGGTCACTTGACAATTATTACTTTATTCTCAGCCTTTGGGGCTTCAAGAGAAACTAAAAAAGGTTAGAGTTCTAGTGAAAATCTAGTTATATATGTCCAAGTAGATTTGATTTTCCCAAGGTCTATCTCATACTTCTTCTTTTTTTCTTTTTTTAATATATTTTACTGATTTTTTACAGAGAGGAAGGGAGAGGGATAGAGAGCCAGAAACATCGATGCGAGAGAAACATCGATCAGCAGCCTCCTGCACACCCCCTACAGGGGATATGCCCGAAACCAGGATACATGCCCTTGACCAGAATCGAACCTGGGACCTTTCAGTCCGCAGGCCCACACTCTCCCCACTGAGCCAAACCGGTTTTGCTCATACTTCTTTTAAAATATATATATTTTAATGATTATTTACAGAGAGGAAGGGAGAGACAGAGAGTTAGAAACATCAATGAGAGAGAAACATCAACCAGCTGCCTCCTGCACACTCCCTACTGGGTATGTGCCTACAAACAAGGTACATGTCCTTGACCAGAACCTAACCTGGGACCCTTCAATCCGTAGGCCGATATTCTAACCACTGAGCCAAACAAGTTAGGGCTATCTCATACTTCTTGGAACTTCCTTGCAAGGGAGTTAAGCAATGTACCTTGTACCTAGACCCTCAAAATACTGACTGTTGGAAAACCCAATATTATAAAGCTCGCAACAGGGAGTCAAGGATTAATTTCCCAGAGCTCAGGAAGGACCTGGGCTAGCCATCGGTGGCCTCTATTTGCTAAAACAAGAGCAGCACAAATTCCTCTGGTAACACTCGAGAAGACTGCAGCAACCTCAGGCAGCTGGGAGCCAGAGCCCGGCTCTTCCTGGTGTCACTTCTTAACAGCAGCTGTCAAGTCACAGAGAACCTTTGTTCCCTGCAATACCCTCTCTTATTTTTATGTCAAATGTTTCCAATGTGCTTAATATTCCTTCACTCAAATACTTTTTTTCCCCTGACTGGAATTAGTATTTCATTTAATCTAACATGTATAATTAATTACAGAGATCTCCATAATGTATCCTCCAGAACTCAAGTGCAGAATAATAAAAGCTACACTAAGCCCAGTAATCCTTTTAGTTTCTTTTTAGCAAAACTCAGGCCTTCGTGTTACTTCTGAGCAATCTTGGTGATATGTACACCTCATGTAGAAAGCATTTGGTTGCAAATCAATGGGCCTGGTATGCAGCAAGCAAAAGTACAGTACAAAATCAACTTACAAACTAATCCTGGTACAAAAGTTTGTTTCTAAGTTAGTTATGTGGTACTCATTTCCCCCAGAGAATAATCTGTGTGTAGGTCCATAAGCCAGACCACAATAACTACCATTGAAATATGGTGCTGAGCCAGTATTAACCCTGGGTCCAAACCTCTGAAGCAGCGTCATTTGGCCCTAAAAAGAAATGGGAAGAGGATTTAATTTCCTTTCCCAGAGTACAAAGCCGGCCCTAAGCTACACTTATAAGGATGAAAAGCTTGTCTTTGGGGCATCCCTTGTGCACCCCAGCCTCCTCATTATGTCCCAACGGTCCACTCCACTCTTACTCCACCATTCGCCTCTTCTGAAAACATTCTAGGTTCAAAACCACTTACCTTCCTTCTTACTGTTCCCCTCTGAAATTAAAACTAACAGTTCCCTCAAGAGAGCTCATCTCACCAGAGACACAAGGTGGAAAATTATCAGTCCAAATTAGAGCGGGCTGCAGACTGAGAAAGCTCACCCCAGCCCTCCATGCCACACTTGTTATTCTAAAAAGCAACATTCAAAACCAAAATGAATCTTTAGTAACATTTTCAGCACAGGTAAGAAATGAAAAGAAACACTTCACACCGTGAAGGGGAAATTATTCAGAGGACTCAACCACCATTCCATGTCGGCTCCCCAAAGGGAGCTTCAGCTTATTCTTCAAAGCTTCTGTTCTTTCAAAAGGAAAAAGGAAAGGAAGGTTTTCCTCTGTCCCTTCCCTCCACAATACTACAAAAATGTTTAGTTGATAATACCAGCAGAGTGATTTTGAAAACTGTCAGCAAGAGGAAAAAACAGAACCTGCCATGACTGCAGCCACTATTCCTATATGCAAGCCATTTGTAAGTAAGAAAATACATCACTGCATATTCACCCCTCCGAGTTGATATTTAGAAACCATTACGCAACAATAAGCCAGTGGCCTCCATCATGCAGCATGAAGTTTATTTTCCTTGCTTGACCTCAATAGTTATTAGTTTGCTTTCATCTCCTGATTAGTCTTATTACGTGTAACACAAAGCCTATATATTTTAAGGATAAGAAAACAATTTCTTCAAAGCATAATGATAATTGGCTCAGAGTAATATATAAATAGAATCTATGTTTGATATGTAGACATTCAATAAACATCCCATGACATTCCTTTTTTCACACCAAGGCACAAGTCTTTTTTGTTTTGTGTCTTTCAGCTCTTGCCTTGACTTGAACTTTGTACTCCTAGGGAATTTCCATACCCAACCATCCTTCCCATCTGGTTCCATTACCTTAGTTAAGTTAGCCTTCCTTACCTCCACCTCACGCGGGCCACAGATGCTTCAACAATATAATGCTGGCCTCCGTGGAACCCTTTAGATCAATGGTTCTCAACCTGTGGGTCGGTCGAGACCCCTTTGGGGGATTGAACAACACTTTCACAGGGGCCGCCTAAGACCACCGGAAAACACAGGTATTTACATTATAATTCATAACAATAGCAAAATTACAGTTAAGAAGTATGGTTGGGGGTCACCACAACATGAGGAACTGTATTAAAGGTTGAGAACCACTGCTTTGGATGAAAACATAGACCTCGATGGGTGCACAATGTCCAGGCTTCACCTGGGTCCTATCTGTGTATCCTTCCTCTCCATATCAGGTGCTTCCACACTGGAGTCCCCTCGGTCCTCTCTGCAGGCTCAGCCCAACCACACAGACCTCAGGGCCAATAACTACTTCAGGCAGGAAGCAATTCCAATCATTACAAGCCAACATTCAGAGCCTCACCATTGTTAGCTTTGTTATTCGGCTGACCTTGGCAATGCTGATAACTGCTTTTTTTATTCCCAAACCTCAATATCACCACTTCTCCCCCCTCTTCTCAAGGATTTTTCCAATCAACAGGTGTTCCAGCTCATAATTTGGCTTCTTTGACTCTGAACCCTACAAACACAAGTCATTCCTAGAACCAGGGTCTCATTGTTTTTGTTTGTATTCTCATTCATGTTGTAACATGTATCAATATTTCAATTCTCATTCCTTTCTATGATATGCTACCATATGGATATACCATACTATATTTATGGGTGATGGGCATTTAAGGGTGTGTTTTGTGTTTGTTTGTTTGTTTTTTCATTTTGGCTATTAACAGTGCTGTTATGAAGATTCATGTACACCCCTTTGTGTAAACATGTTTTCATTTTCTTTGGGTATATACCTAGAAGTGGGATTGCTGGATCAAATGGTAAGACAATGTTTAACTTTCTAGGGGACTTCCAGAGGTTTCCAAAGGGGCTGTACCATTTTACATTCCCATCAGCAACGTTTGAGGATTTCTCATATCCTCACCAAAACTTGTTACTTATATCTGTCTTTTTTACCCTAGCCATCCTACTGGGTGTAAAGTAATATCTCTTTTCAGTTTTGATTGGCATTTCCCTAATTTCCCTAATGGTCATCTTTTCACATGCTTATTGGCCATTTTACCCCTTCTTTAGAGAAATGTCTGTTCAAATCTTTGCCCACTTTTAAGTTGGGTTGTCTTTTTATTGTTGAGTGTGAGAGTTCTTCATCTATCCTATATACATATCCCTTCAGATACAAGATTTGCAAATATCTTTTCCACCATAATTATTTTAAAGCCTTCCTAACACAAATTTGTACACAACTCCTAAATCTCAGCCCTGAGCCAAAGTTCTATTCCCACAAACAATCTGCCATAATTCCAACTTTCATACACCCAAATTTGAGGGTAACGTTTGTTCCTGTACTTCACTAAGCAGCTGTACTATCCACCCACTATGTGGTGGATCTGCTATTCTGACCACTTGCCTAAAACGAAACACCACTGCTATACCCACACCTGTAACACTCATCCACCCCTACCTCAATCCTGAACTTTCCCCATCACACTTCACTCCTCCACCCACATCATGCCCTAGCACAGTTCACTTGTGCCAGTATGTGGAACCACCCTACTTCATCAAATCTAAAAAATGCCATCAATTGTCAGACCATTATTATTTTATGTGCCAAGAAAGAAAAAAAGCCAAAACAATTGAGACTTGTCTTCAATTATGAAGCATTTTAATGTTTCTCAAAAGCAATGATATACAGTATATAACAACTCACTTTGTCAGGTTGGTATTACTATTCCTATTTTACAATGAGATTATTGAAGCTCAGTGTTTAAATGACCCACAGAAGGTCAAAAGTCAGTAGGTTGGTGGAACTGGAATCCAAATTCAGGTCTGACTCTAAAGCAATACTACTTCCATTATACTTTCTTTAAGTTTCCATCCTATATAATAAAGAGGTAATATGCAAATTAACTCGCATGCCATAACACCATCACAAGATGGCTGTGCCCACAGCAGAGGCAGGGTTCCCATAATGAGGGACCGGAGGCTGTACCTGGTGCCAGGCTTGGGAACCTGAGGCTGCGACCCCTGCCCAGTGGGGCTTGACGGAGGACTTCAGGTCGCACACCCAGCCTGGTGAGGTTTGACAGAGGACCTCAAGGTGCATCCCCTACCCCCACCCCAGCGCCAGGCTGGGTGACCTCAGGCTGTACCTCCCCCACCCAGTGGGGCAAAACGGGGGACTTCAGGCCATGCCCCCCACCCCGACACCAAGCCCGGGGACTGAGGCTGCGCCCCCCTGCCCGGCGGGGCTTGACAAGAGTGGGGCTGACTGGGTCTGGATCTCGCCCAATGGATCTGGGTCTCATGCAATTTTGAGTTGTGTGTGGGCGTGCGGGGACTTGACTCTAGGTCCCGCAGTGTACCCCAGATTCTGATAGGAGGAAAATTTTCATATGCATTTTACTAATTTTCTTTCATCTCTGACACTTCTACTATAGAAAAAGAGCAAATAGCAATATTAAAATATTTCCTCTAATTCCCTTCTAATGTGCATGAATTTCGTGCACCAGGCCACTAATATTAACATAAAAGCACATAGCATACACCAGTTTAAGAGAAAAATCCTGTTACTCTTAAAGTAAGTTATTTTTAAAATTATAAACTGCCACTGCCAAATAAAAAGACAAAAGCAATTTCATTCAAAATAAAAACACTCTAGTTCTATATTATGAATAAAGGTCTACCCTGGCCAGTGTGACTCAATTGGTTGGGCGTCAACCCACACACCAAAAGGTTTCAGTTCAATTCCAGTCATGATACATGCCGGGGTTGTGGGCTCAATCACTAGTGGGGAGTGTGCAAGAGAAAACTGATCAGTGTTTCACTCTCTTGTCAATGTCTCTCTCTTTCTCTCTGTTTCACTCTCATGTCGATGTTTCTCTGTCTCTCTGTCTCTCTCTCTCTCTCTCCCTCCGACTTCCATTCAGAAAATAAGTGGAAAGGAGAAAATAAATAAATAAAGGTCTAAGCATGGCATTATAAAAAATATGTACAAAAATATTCTCTTTAACCTAACAATTTCATTTCTAGAAATTTATCCTACCAATACATCTATGCCTATAAGAAATGACATGTGTAATTCATTATGCAACTGTTTTTAATTTAAAAGACTGGAAACAATGTTAACTGTCCTTCAGTAAATGAGTGGTTAAATTATGAAACATTCATTCAATATGAATGAAACCATTAAAAAAAAAGACTTCCTGTACTAATATAGAGTAATCTACAAGATACATTGTTAAATAAATACACACAGTTTACGTATTTCCTTTATGTGTATAAAATATCTCTGGAAAGACATACAAGAAACTAACCTCAATTACCTGTGGAAAGAACTGGGTTGCTGGGAGACCTGAGTGGGAGGAAAATATTTTTGTAGGTTTTGAAAGCTGAAACATGTGAATGAAGGAGGGAACCAAGGGGAAAGACCTACACAGATTAAATATAAACTCTTTAGTAATAAAAGCAGCGAACAGCATGAGGAAATAAGAGATTCTAGACCCAGCTCTACAACTAAATGAATGCTCCTGGGTGAGTCACCCTCTTTCTTGGCTTTGGCTTACAGAAGAATTTTCTCCTATGAACTTTAAAAGGAAAAAAAAAAAAAAGGATACTCAAGGACTAAAAAGGGTCTCCTGGTGGCCATCTGGACTCAAATAATTTTTTAAAAAAGCAGAGCTTAGCGGCCATTTCTGCACAGTGGCCTCTAACACAAACTGCACAAACGGCCTCTGTGCTGAACTGCCTTTGGACTACTAGGCTATCTAGCTCAATGCTGCTTAACTGCCTGCCTGCACTGTGTTTCTGCCTCCTGAGCCAGCCTTTATAAAGGAGTTCCAGGAGTCCTATTACAACCAATAGGGCTGAAGTTTTCTGCACAGCTCTGACCAATCAGAGCAGCTCTAAGCTGACCAATCAGGGACCAGGGGCAGGACTTCTACTGCTATAAGCCAGCTCCTGTTGTCATTTGAATTAGTGCCAACTACCATCTTTAAGATCTCTTAAAAGATTCTAGCTCTCTAATTTTATTATAACATATTTAGCTCCTACAGTGTGTCAAACATAATGTGTAGGCACTCTCAATAATTTCTTTCAGTTTATGACATAAACTGAAGAATATCAGATTTTAAGACAGGAAGGATTGATAAAGGCCCTAGCTCCTACTTCCTAGCTATAGAATTTGCAGCAAATCACATCACTGATATCAATTTCTATTACCTATAAAGTTGAGTTGGTAGCCACTTTCACAAGTTTGTCACAAAGAGCAAATAAGATACATGAAAATTTTCTGAAATTTTTACACCATCACATATAATGTAAATTAATATACACAGGTTCCCTTTCAAGTATTATGAAGTGTAAGAAAAAGCATGGATTTTGGAGTCAGTTAAATCTGTATCTCTCACTTAATTGCTATGTGATCTTAGAAAGATTATTTAACCTCTTAAATATCAATTTCCTGGTCTATAAGATAACCATTATGATTCTTATTTAAAGACTATTGTGAAGATTAAGTGACATTGTAAAGTACCGAGTACACTGTTTAGCTCAAAATGGACATTTGCAAATTGGTTCCCTTCCTTTCCAAACTGAAGAGACAAAGGCGACCCCTTAAGCAGGTAGCTGACCAACTCACTGCCAGCTGTAACTTTTGCTCCCCCGGGGCCTGGATGCTCCCTTTTTCATTTTCTTTCCCTCTATACACCGCTACCTATGAATATCCTAGAACCCATTTTCAATTCTCACTTCTAGAGCAGAGATGGTCCGCAGAAGCAAAACTAGAAGTAAAGGAAATAGCCCACATTCTTCCACATGAATCTCTTTCCTTAGGTTCAGTCACTAACTCATAAATGCTAACTAAGCACCTATGTTAAGTCAGAAGCTGAGGATGGAATCACACCTCTCACTGGGCTTGCGGTTTTTTGGAGGATTGACCATCAACAAATAAACATAATATATCAGAGGTGAAGCGAACTCTGAAGAAAAATAAAGGAAATTGTCAGCACAGGAGCTAGAAGGGAAGATATGGCGAACAATGGCCACAGAAGGCTCCGCTGACAATGTGGCATTTGAGAGAATCCAAGGTCAGTTGAGGGAGTGAGCCATGTTGTTATGTAAAGGAAGATCATTCTGGGCAAAGTGAACATGAAGTTAAAGAAGCAAGGTTAGAGTGTGGGTGACACGCTGAGGAACGGCAAGGAGGCCAGTACGGCCACAACAGAACAAGCAGTAAAATGTTATCAGGGAGGCAGGCAGAGTGCCTAATAGGCCATGGAAGGCCTTTGGACAATATGAAACGAAAACCACTAGAATTTAATATTCTAATCTTCTACTACATTGGCTGTTGTTTTCCTTTCCCAGTCTTACCATGCAATGAACAGAAAGGGTTCTGATACTTCCTTTCACAGAGATTAGCCAAGATCCTTCCCACAGAGGCAATCAAAGCCACACACACACACACACACACACACACACACACACACACACACACTTACTGGCTCACGAGAGCTACGTGCGCAGGGCTACTGGTTACTAAATAATAATACAAGAATAAATTGTTTCACATATAACTATAAATTTACTTCTGCCTCACCCTGTATTAAGTTCATTCAACAAATATATTTTAAGTGCTTACTACTTAGGAGCTGGAATATAATCCTAAATGAGAATAAAACTGACATAGTTCTAGCACCTCTGGAACTTATATTTTAACACAGGAGATAATACCTACACAAGCAGAATAAAGATGATAATGTTTGAAATAAGCACTACCAAAAACCCAAAACAGACTAATGTGGATGGAGAATGAGTGGAGGTAATGAGCTTTCTGATTTAGAAAATTACATTATTTAGAAAATACAGTGGTACCTTGAGATACGAGTTTAATTTGTTCCGTAACCTTGAGGCGTGGGAAACTATGAGAAGCTCGAGTCGCGGTAAACTGGTGGTTCGTGTGCAGTCAGCTGATCGGCGTGATTACTCCTATCTCAAATGTTGCTCGAATTTCAAAGCAAAAATCGCTCGTATCTCAAAAATCTCATGTTAGGGCACTCGTATCTCGAGGTACCACTGTACATTATTTAGACCCATATTATAGTTATGGGTCTAAAGCACAATTAAATTTTAAAAAACAATCCAATTTTACTTAGCCTATATCATTGTTATTTTATCCTAATAACAATAAGAACTAAATTCCTCCTGATCTTCATCTCAAAATTGGAGAAAAGGAGAGAATGCTCTCACCAGAGATTCTCTCCCAACCACGTGCCAGAAGGCCAGGCCAGTACTTCTCAGAAGTGGCTGTCTATTCACACCAAGGACCAACCTTCTTTCTTCTAACTATTTAACTTCATTTATCCACCCAGCAATTCTCAATGGTTCCCATAAAAATCTCTCCTTGTGGCATATAAATGAAAACCAGATACTAGATCACTGGATAAATTTAAACTCTTTCAAGTAGAGACAAACATGATTCATATCAAAGGGAACAATTTAAACATTCATCTTAGAAAAATACCCATGTGTGTAGGTTTAAAAATTCAAGAACTAAGTGGCATATGTTCATAGAGTTTAAGACTTTGCTCACACCATTTAAAGTCACAAATTATAGCTTGTCTATATGAGTGCAGACTAATTTCACAGTAAAAGAATGCCACATCAATTGCAAACCACATGAAGCGAAAGTAAACATGCAACTAAATTCTGAATCACATTTATATGCATATTGTCAGGGTCTATAACTATTATTCCGTTCAGTAAAAGTACTTTTACAGTGCTTATTAGCAAATTCAGAAAGCAGTTCACTAACTTTAGTGGGTTGAATTATGGCACCCAAAAAGATATGTCTAACTCTTAACCACTACTACCCATGAATGTGACCGTATTTAAAAAGAAGATCCTTGTGAATGCAGTTAATTTAAGGATCTCCAGATGAGATCATCCTGGACTTAAATCCAATGACTATGTTATATGAGAAAAGAGTGGGAGATTGGAGACACAGATAGAGAAGACTGGGGGGTAGAGAGTGGGAGGGAGGGGGAGGCCATATGAAGCTGGAGGCAGGGATGGGAGTGAAAGCCAATGCATCAATGAATGCATGGGCTTCCAACGATCATCAGAAACAGAGACACATGGAACTGATTCTCCCTCAGAGCCTCCAGAGAACCAACCCTCTCAACAACTGGATTCCGGGGTTCTGGCCTCCAGCATTGTGGGAGAAAACAATAATGTTGTTTAAAGCTCTGAAGTTTGTAGTAATTTGTTAACAGCAGACCTAGGAAATGAATACACTCACCTATAAAAATTTGAACTCCTCCTCCTAATTATTTTCTGCAGTTAATAAACCCAAAAAGAGTATATGACAAAACAGAATTTTTGTTCTTCTCACAAGCTATTGGAACTCAAATACTGACCAGTCTTCACAATACCAGCACTACTACAATTTATTGCAAATAAATTCATAGATACATGGAGTTTCATTGTTTGAACTAGAGAGATTCAGTTAGTCAACAAAACAAAAAGTAAAAAAGGATAAATAGATTTAAATTGGTTCTAAGATTCTAGTAGTTTTTGGAAAAAAGTCAAAATCATTATTTGTTTTAAAATATAACAAGTCTCAAGGCTTTAACAAGTTAACTTTATTTTTTAGGTTTTTTTCTTATCATAAAATAATACATCTCATCACAGAAAATAGAAAATTGTAAGAAAAATATTTTCAAGCCCACTTTTAAAAGTATTTTTTTTAATTGATTTCAGAGAGGAAGGAAGAGGGAGAAAGTTAGAAACATCAATGATGAGAGAGAATTGTTGATCGGCTGCCTCCTGCACAACCCCTAAAGGGGCTCGAGCCCACAACTCAGGCATGTGCCCAGACCGAGAATCAAACTGTGACCTCCTGGTTCATAGGTCTCCCACTCAACCACTAAGCCACATCAGCCAGGCTCAAGGTCACCTTTAAAATCAAAGCCTCTCTTCACAATTTAACTTAAAATGTAAAATTAGGCATGTATTTTCTACCCTTGGAGCTGAATAACTCTTTCTTAAATTGCTCGAATAAAGCCCATCATTAAAGGCCTCTGTTTATAATCAAGTTTAAATATGGAAGTTACACAACCATGAAATTGAGAGTCTACAATGGAAATTATGACCTAATTTTAACATAAGCCTTATAATTGAAACACACAAATGGGAACTACAAGGAGAGGTTTATTGTCATGGGGGTTTCCAACAAGGTGCTTTCCCTTGATCATTTTGGGTCCTAAACTGTTCTGGTCTCTAATCATAATTTACATATCAACTAACCCCTCAATTTTAGAAATATTTTTAAGTGCAAAAAAGCAACAGATGATCAAAATATTTTTAAAAATTATTCAAGTTTTAGACTAATGATCTCCTACATTGCCCTTTCATTTTATGTCATCAAAAAATAAGTATCAAATAGACAGAATAAGAATTAGGTAAAGAGGAACATCAAACAGCTAACAGCTGCCACATAATAAAGGTTGAAGCACTAAGAAA
>PVJN01037680.1:0-20793 GCA_004026805.1 Lasiurus borealis | reverse complement strand
AACTTCCTGCTCAACCACAACATGCACACCAGCGTCTTCCTGCTCACGGCCATCAGCTTCGACCGCTGCGTCGCCGTGCTCCTGCCCGTCTGGTCGCAGAACCACCGCAGCGTGCGGCTGGTCTCGGCGGCCTGCGTGGCCATCTGGCTCCTGGCGTCCCTCCTGAGCTTCCCCTCCCTCGTGTTCCGCGACACGGTGCCGGTGCACGGCAAGACGGCGTGCTTCAGCAACTTCAGCCTGGCGGAGGCCAACGCCTCGTCCCCGGGGCCCGGCCACTCGCCGCCACCGCCGGGGTCTCTGGCCGCCCGCTGGCACCTGGCGGTGAGCGTCATCCGCTTCCTGGGCGGCTTCCTCGTCCCGGTGCTCGTCATCACGGCCTGCTACGTCACCATCGTCTGCAAGCTCCGGCGCAACCGCCTGGCCCGCACCAAGAAGCCCCTCAAGATCATCCTGACCATCATCGTCACCTTCTTCCTCTGCTGGTGCCCCTACCAGACGCTCTACCTGCTGGAGCTGCGCCACGCCTCCGTGCCCGCCTCCGTCTTCTCCTTGGGCCTGCCCCTGGCCACGGTGCTCGCCATCGCCAACAGCTGCATGAACCCCCTCCTGTACGCCTTCATGGGGCAGGACTTCAAGAAGTTCAGGCTGGCCTTCTTCTCCCGCCTGGCCAACGCCCTGAGCGAAGACACGGGCCAGTCCCCCGACCACAGCCACCGAAACTCCACCAGGATGTCGTCCGTCAACGAGCGGTCCTCCAAGAACGAGAAGGAGACCAGCATGTTCTGAGGACCCCGCCTGGGGACCCCGACGCACGCACGCACGCTCCCGACCTGGGCGTCCCGGGCGCGCTGTCTTCCCCGGGCCGCGCTCACCCCCGCCGGCTGCATCGCACACGCGGGGCGAACAGTGCTTTGAGCCGGGGACCCCTTTCTCCCGGGGGCCCACAGCCTGGGACCAGCGTCCCACGCTCCACGGGAGACCAGCTTTGACCGACGACAATGACTATGACGCAAAGCACAAAAGGGAAAGAATTCTCCAAAGCACTGCGCTCGGCAGGAGACCGGGAGACGCTGCTACTACCTACTGTGCGCTTCCCCGGAAAAGACACAGACACTCTACCGCAGCGGTTCTCAACCTTCCTAAGGCCGCGACCCTTGCATGCGGTTCCTCATGGGGTGGTGACCCCCAACCATGAGATGTTGCGACTGTGATGCATCGTGATGTAAATATCTGCATTTTCCGATGGTCTTTGGCGACCCCTGTGAAAGGGTTGGTGGGCCCACCAAAGGGGTCGCGACCCACAGGTTGAGAACCGCTGCTCTACCGGGTCCGTTCCGGGGTGAGTGGGGGAGGGCAGAGCACGCCTCTCCCTACTCACCTACCCGGCAGCCAGACAGACATCTCACCCCTCAAGCCCCTGCTCTGGATCGGGGCACAGGGAATGCCCCGGGGACATGGGAGAGGAAGGTGGCAGATGAGCCCCGGCTGTGCCTGTGTGTTCCGCTCTCCTAGGAACTCAAAGACCAGGCCCTGAGGGTCCAGGCGGGCTCCTGGGAGGCAGCGGGAGGGGAGGAGGAAGAAAGAGAAAGGACTTCTCATGGGCTTTATGCTGAGATATTTTGGAGATGCGTGTGGTGCTAGTCCTTCCCCCCAATCCCTGTTCTCACTTTCAGTTTGTTCCTGGGAAGGGGGCTGGGTCAAGGGGGCAGTTTCCTCAGCAGCCCCCACCGGCTCCCAGGGGTTTCCCCTCTCCTTCCCTAATCTAGGGGCTCTGGCCGGAGCCACTCAGAATGAAACACTCCGGGGGGTGGGGGGGCGAGCGGTGAGAAAGGAGGGCCTCTCCTCTTCCTCCTTCCTCAGCTTCCTCCGGGCCTGGCTGCAGACCGGTCCCCGGCAGCCGCAGGAAGCTCCTCGGAGGGCCTGGTGGCTGGGCGGTACATCCGAGGGCCCAGTCACTGAACTGGGAGCGGAGGTTGGAGCCTGACCTTGACCTGTGTTCTGGTGGGATGCAGGCCGGGAGGTGCCAGAGGCACGGAGCTCCTGTGTGCAGCCCTGGATCCTCTTCCCAGCTGGGACAACTGGCCCAGCAGCACACGGCTAACCGGAGGCTCTGTCTGATCCTACAGAGAATGAATCCACTGAGAATGTTCCAGAACGCTGGCCTGCATTTATTGAGCACTCCCATGATAAGCGCTGTCCAGGGGATCTCCTGGGCTAGTCCTCCTCACAGCCGCCCCGCGTTAGGTACAAGTACCCGTGACTTCCCTTTCACATGTGAAGCATCCGAGGCTCAGAGAGGGTCAGCAACGTGCCCGCGGGCGCCCAGCGGGTCTCCGCCAGCGCCTGGGTTTGAATCGAGGTCTCCCGGGGCTCCCATAAAGCTGTGCAGAGTCTTAAGGTTGTGAGAGGCGCTTGGGGCTTTGACCATAAAGACATATTCGGAATGGCCTTGTGGGTCGGCTTTGCAAAGGGTTTTTTTCAGACGATGACTCCGCTCGGCACAGAAAATGCCGCCGCTGCCCTCCAGCTTCCTGGACAGCCACCCCCACACTCACCCCCGCCGGCTCCCCCTCCTGCATCCAGCGACCTCGAGGGAAGGCAGAGGCCCTCTGGTCTCCGGGGGCCCGCCTTCTCTCCCCTCCCCGTGTCCCTTCATCCCGGAGCCGGCTCTCCACGAGGCAGGGAGCAGCTGTGATGCCTTCCCGGCGCCTGGCACGGCGCCCCGGGCCACGGGCGATTTGGACTCACACCTCATTAGGAGACAAACTGTTCCTTCACTTGTCAGCCGCGCGCTGCTCCCCGCCCGCCAGCTCCCCATCGATCCCGCGCTGCGGCCTCCGCCAGCGCGAAGCAGCCTGTCCTTGGACGGTCTGAGAGCAAACGGGGGGCTTTCCAGATGGCCCCGCGTCTCCACCGTCCCCTCCCGCCTCGTCTCAGGGGAAGCATCGCGGGCACAAGATGGTGTGGGGGTCTCAGAAACAGCCGCCTGCAGTCAGCCACTGGGGTCTCCGAGCCCCAAGACTGGCCTCCCTCCTCCCGCTGGACAGCATGCAGGCCAGGCCGCCGGAGGGAGCCGGGAATCATTTCGTTCTTGGAAAAGCCGGCAAACGGGAGCAACCTCCAAACCAGCTGTTTCCCTCCTGCGGGCCGGGCCTCCTTTTTCTGCCCCCTCTCCATCCACCCACCCTCCCACCCCTCCATGTCCATTCCCCCCTCTCTCTACACACCCACCCCTTCATCCCGGCCATTAAATCTACCCAACACCTACTTTTTTTTTGCCAGACTCTGGGCGAGGCACTGGGAATACAGGGGTGATCCACACAGACCACCCCTGTCCTCGTCAGCTCATTCGTGGGAGAAATAGCCAGTGATTAGAAAAAACACAAAACAACCGTTTTCTCTCAGTGGAAAGCAATCCTCGTGTAAGTGCCTCACACGCACACATTGGAGAGGGCTCCGGCCCTGGCCAGAGGCCAAGGTCCCTTTGTCGGGGGAGAGATGCTTGGGATGCGAGGGAGAGGTAGGCAGTGGTGTGGTGGGAGGTGCGGAGGGGGTGCGCCAGGGGAAGGGGAAAGCAGGGTGGACGTGGGAGGCAGCAGAGGGAGCCTGAGGGTCTGGATGGGGACCCACCTGCAGCTGGTAGACTGGTCATATAGGTACACGGGATGGAGAGGAGGCAGGGCCGGATGCTGGGACCCTGGGACCCTGTAACTCTGGGACCCTGGATGCAGGGGAAGCCCCATACATCAGTGATGTGCTCAGGTCCACACATCGAAATGATGCCTCGTGCCCTGTGCCTGGGCCCTTCTGGTTGGGAGGGGGTCCGGGGGTCGGGGCTCCTGCATCCTCCGAATGCCTGGGCTCTGGGAGCCAAGGCCGACCTTGAGGGGGGTGGACTGACTGCTGGAGAGATTTCAAGCCCCGCCCCCTCCCTCCAACCCCCCACGCTTCCTCCGGGGAGTGGTTAGCGGGAGGCCAGCCCGGGGCCCATTTCAGCCCTGCGAGGCCTCGGTGCGCTGCTCTATCGACGGAGCTTAATTGTAAATATTATTCAAATGCACCTCCCCACGCACCATCATGCCTCTCCCGGGAGCCCTCTGGCACGCCATAAAGCCCCATAAATAATACTACGGAGATTAACCCACCGGGAGCGGAGGCGGGGGATGCTGGGAGGCCGGGGATGCTGCGAGGGGAAGCGGTGCAGACAGCCCTCCCCTCCCGGTGCCGGGACTTGGGTTTCACCGGGAGGTGACCGAGTTTGGTCCCGGGAGGGATCTTCCAGAGATCTCCCCCACACCCCCAGCCCAGGAGATGGGGATACCCCGCATAGGATCAGGGCCGGTTCTCTCTGGTTCAGAAGAGTATCACAGCGGGATGAGGCAAGCCTTGCAGGGTCTACCCCAGAGCCTCAGGAAGGACTGAGCCCTCCTGGGGGGTCACCCAAACCTGTCCCCCAACTCAGAGGCCCTTAGACCAGCGGTTCTCAACATGTGGGTCGCGACCCCTTTGGGGGTCGAACAACACTTTCACGGGGGTCGCCCAAGACCATTGGAAAACACAGATACGATTCACAACAGTTGCAAAATTGCAGTTATGAAGTAGCAACGAAAATAATTTTATGGTTGGGGGTCACCACCACATGAGGAGCTGTGTTAAAGGGTCTCGGCATTAGAAAGGTTGAGAACCACTACCTTAGACGATATGGCACCGGATCACATGGGCTCAGGAGTCAGACCTCCGGGGCTCCAATCCCAGCTTCACCATGGACATCAGCTAGAGGTAAGGCTGGAGTTAGGCTCCGTGACCTTGGTAAGCTACTCAGCTTCTCCCAGCCTCAGCGTTCCCACCTGTGGAATGGGGATAATGATGATCAGCTGCTCCCAGGGTTGCTGCAAGGATTGCACGAGAGGCTCACACGTGTGAGCATTTAGCAGCTGCTGGGCTCCCGTGGGGATCAGCCTCGCCCTGGTCTCCCCATCTCCAGGCTCGCCCCCTACAGCCCTCTCTCCACGAAGCAGCCCCAGGGGGCTTCCATCACAGAGCACAGCCATCCAAACACCGGGACCGCGCCCTCCACCTGCACCTGCACCTCCTGCGGCTCTGCAGCCGCCGGCCCCTCAGAAACAAGCAGCTCAGCAGCAGCAACACGAATGCACCCAAGACTGTCCCCACCTCGGCCTTCACAGGGGCTGTTCCCTCCGTTCCCGGCCACTGTGTGCACGACCCGTTCTTCCTCCTCCTCCTCCTCCTCTTCCTCTTCCTCCGGGTCTCAGACCACCTGTCACCTCCTCAGAGAGGTCCTTCTTCACCTGTCCCCCCCTCCACTTCAAGTCGGCCCCACCCCCACCCACTACCTGTCAGATGAAATGTTTTATTTTCATAATACTCCGCACCATCTGGAAGCAGCCTGCCCCCTACCTGGTGTGAGCTCGGTCAAGGGCAGGGACCATGTCCGTCTTGCTTGGATCTGTATCCCCAGCGCCCAGAGCAGTGTTTACATAGGAAAAGTGCTCGTACTTTTTTTGTTGAATGAATGAACGAATGAATGAGTGAGTGACCATAGACTGATATTATCTGTGTCTTCATCACCATCGGGTTTCATGACCTTCACATTATGATGCACCATTTGGTCAAGTATATAAACACTTTTTTTTTTTTTAATCGAGGAAGCTTGGGAAGGGTGGGATTATCCCCATTTCACAGACATGGAAACTGAGGCCCGAGGTTGCTTAGTCAGACCTGGAGAAGCCAGAGTTCTTTCCCTTGGCCCATCAGGAGCAGTCACACCTGAAGGAGATTTCTGTTCCTTACACACCAAGGGCGAGTTTCTCCTCCCTCCGCCTTTTCTTCCCCCCCTTGTCTTCATCATTGCAGCCTGAAAATAAAGAAATCATATGTCTCCCCCGCCTCCACCCCCTCCTCCTATTGTTTTGTAATTCTCTTCTGGCCCGGGATGCTCTCAAGGATTTGGCTGGTACGGCGCTGACGATCACAGACTTCCTGTGTTTATCCTTCCACTCTGAAATCCTGGATGGAGCAATCCACAGGGCGCCAGGTCTGTGCTGGGAACTGGGCAAACCGACAGTAGAAAGCACAGCCGGGTACCTGACCCCAGGTGTCCCTGGAGCCCAGGTGCCTGGCCCCCGGGGACAGGCGGAAAACCCAGGATTTATCTTTTCCGAGGTTTCCATCACGCAGAGGCCTGGTGCCCACAGGGCAGACATCGGGGTGACAGAATGAGTTTCTGGCATCGGTCGTGTCTCCCGGATGCGGGTGGGTGCGAAGCAGCGGAGACACATACAGGAAGGTGGGAAAGGGGGTTCTGAGCCGTGGCTGGGAATAGCCTGGGAGCCCCTGGTTATGGCAGGCAATTTAGTATAATTATTTTAAAATATATATATTTTATTGATTCTTTACAGAGAGAAAGGGAGAGGAATAGAGAGTCAGAAACATCGATGAGAGAGAGACATCGATCAGCCGCCTCCTGCACGCCCCCTACTGGGTATGTGCCCGCAATCAGGATACATGCCCTTGACCGGAATCGAACCCGGGACCCTTCAGTCCCCAGACCGACGCTCTATCCACTGAGCAAAACCGGCCTTGGGAGTATCATTATTTTAAAGTATTTTTTTTTATCCATTTAACAGAGAGGAAGGAAGAGGGAGAGAGGAAGGGATAGAAACATCAACGGTGAGAGAGAATCATTGATCGGCCGCCTCCTGCATGGCTCCCATTGCCGATTGAGCCCATCACCTGAACATGTGCCCTGACCAGGAATCAAACTGTGACCCCTGCTGGTTCATAGGTTAACGTTCAACCACGGAGCCATGCCAGCTGAGCATGGCAGGCAGTTTACAAAGCACCTACTGTGCACCAGTCGCTGTGCTAGATTCTGAAAGACACAACAGCCATCCTTACTTTCATACACCTTTCAAGGTGTGCGTGGGTAGCAGAGCTGGGATTTGAACCCACCTCTGTATATAGCTCTGTGGCTTCTACTCGTTCACTCCATGTTCTGCTTCCTGAGCTAGAGAAATCAGTGCAGAACTGAGAAGAGAAAGGCTTTCTGTTTAAAGCCGGGGATCTCTCGGGAGTCGGAGAGCGAAGACTCCCATCTCGGCTGGAGCTGCTGAATCGAGATCGATTCTGGGAACCAGGGAGCAGCGGTCAGCAACTGCTCCCCCTCCCTGAGTACCCCAAACGGGAAAGAGATCCGATCCAAAGCTCCCCATTTCCTTTGAAAGAGCAGCAGGGAGATGGCGCGGCTCTACCCCAAAGAACCACAGGCCAAAGTGGGACTGCAGACCCCGAGGCAGGTTGCAGGGACAGACAGGGGTTGGGGCCGTGCTCCCTGGTCCCCTGCAGGTTCATCGGAGGGACCCTTTCAGCTGCTGGAATCTGAGATGTCACCCCTTTCTGCCTCCTGATGCATGGCCAGCCTGGTCCTGGCCCCCAAACCCCCGGCTCCTTCAAGGATGCAGATGGCTCTGTGGGAAAACAGCTCGCGCCTTCTTGGCAGGCCCGATGACAAGGCTGAGCTGACGATCCCCGATGGGAAACTAGTCCCATCAGCGGTGAGCCAGGGCCGGAACCCAGGTGCCCCTGCACGCAGTCCCCTTGCTCCCTGCTCTGCAATGTGCTCATTCATCCGTTCCCCGCCACAGCCCCGTCTTTCCCTCACCTGCTGGTCCCACACGTCCGTCCACGGAACCTCAGGGAGCAGGGGAACAGAAAAACCGGCGCCACGCCCAAGGCCGGCAGGAATAAAAAGGAAACGAATAAAAGTCCTTATCCCTGCTTGCTGGACCCGCAGCTCGAAACCCACCAAGTAATAGTCGAAAGAAATAAGAGGACGCATTTGGCTTTAAGAAACAGAAGCATCCACTCCCAATGGCGGAACCAAGGAGAATGGTGCATTCCTTCCCGAATAGGAACACCTGAAGGTTGGGGATTCAGCAGCCGTGCCCCAACCGGGAATTGAACCGGCGACCAACTCTCAATTACGGAGCCACATGGGTTGGGCTGTTGTAATGTTTTTGGTTTTTTTTTCCCTCCTTCCCGTTTACTGGAACAACAAGACGGCATTTGCTTTGTTATCCCTGGCGGCCGTGCCTAATCCAGGTCATTGATTCGGGACATCTCGCAAATCTGCGTAAATTATGCATCGGAGTCGCTCGAGGAACGCCTGCGACAGCGTGGCTGTGTAATTTGTCGGTAGCTGATCTGGCCTTGTCTCTGGCATCCCCCTCCACCCCTCCCACGCCACCCAGCCCTGGCAACCAAACAACACAGAAACCCAAGCAACTACGCGCGATCCATGTGATGGGTCCCGTGGGGTCCCCCCCAAATCCACCTCGTCACATCCTGACCCCTCCCAAGGACCTCCGATGGGGACCTGCCTTGCAGAGGTCATCAGGTTAAAATGGGGTCGTTCCATTGGGTCTCCTCATCCAGCATGACTGGCCTCCGTACAAAAAGGGGAAACGGGAACGCAGACACGCACAGAGGAGAGAGGAAGCAGAGAGACACGGGAAGGAGATGGCCGTCTCTACGCCGAGAAGGGAGGCCTGAGCCAGCCTTCCCGCAAGGAACAACCAGCAGACACCTTGACCTTGGACTTCCAGCCTCCAGACCCGAGACCATACATTTCTGTGGTTTAAGCTCATCCCCGACCCCCACCGCCCATCCCTTCCGCACGCTTATCTAACCAATGTCACCATGTTAATCCCAAATACCTGTTTTTACAGGTTCCTGGGCTAAGTCTCCCCTGGGTAAACACTCACTCTCTCCACGAGGCTGAGGCTGCGGCCTTGCTTTCCTCCCTGGTGGTTTTGGGCGCGTGGAGGGTGGGGCTTGGTCTGAGGGTCTCGGAGGGGGAGGAGCCTGGAGGTCCAGAGAGCCCTCTGCCCTTTCTCCCTGGTCCTGGGCGAGTGGGAAACCGTGGAAAGTGGACTTTGCTCTGGGCTTGGCGGCTCCCAAATGTTACCTGCTCCCCTGCTCCCCTGCCCCCTGGCTGCCCTGTCAGCGAGAACTGGGGGGGCGGGGGGGTGGGGAGGCACCCCAGCTTGTCTGAAGGCCACCTGTTCCCGTCCCAGGACTGCCCTGCGGGCTCTGACCCCCGTCCAGCTCCCTTCACGGGTTCTCTGTAACCCCTTCTGGGCCTCGACCTTCCTGTCTGATACATGGGAAGGGCTTTGACCAGAGTGGGTGTCAGACGTGGGCACATGGCAGGTACCCAGGTTATGCCAAGTGCTTCGATGGCACCTCTGCTTGCTGGTTCCTCCCCAAGCTCCCAGAGGCGGCCCGAGCTGTGTCTGCAGGGAGGTGGGGACCCCAAGAGCTTTCCTCTCAGCCAGGTGACCTCTCAGGGCCCTTGAAGCTCTGACATTCCCAGTTTCCAGGGATTTGGACGGATCAGGGCTCCAATCCTGCCCCGGCCGCTTCCCAGGCCTGCGACCTTCTCTGAGCCAAGTGGCCTCGCCTCTCTGAGCCTCAGTTTCTTCATCTACAAAATGGGCGCAATCACGCGCACCTGGCGGGGCGACCGAGGTGATTGAATGACATACAACAGGCGAGGGGCCCGCCGAGGAGACCAGGTCTCTCCCCTCCCAGCCAGCTCTGCTCTTCCCCCCTCCCCGCCCGCTGCCCGGCGCCACCTAACTGCAGCCGAAGCAGCTGCATGTAATGGGATTCGGCTTAATCCTTTTATCGGATGCCTTTGGTTCAGGGGACAAAGAGGCCTCTGGGTAATTTGCACGTTTTTCAACAAACCAAATAAAGAGCTGCAAACTGTAAACAAGTCTGTTTTAATGGGGTGAAGGGGCGGGTGGGCTTGGGGACTCGAAACCGGGGAGGAGCTGGAGCAAAGGACGCTCTTGGAGGTTCCAGATGTTCTGCTTCCTCGGACCCCCGAGTCCTTGACACCGGGAGCTGGCTTCCTTCCAGAAGATTCTGGTTCCCAGTGCCCGGTAGAGCAGAGGAGAGCTGTCCTTGCTCAGATGAAACATTCATCAACAGATAAGCACACAGGCTCTGGAGCCAGACAGGCAGCCTGGGTTCGAATCCCACGTCCGCCTCTTAGTCCCTTCGGTCAAAGTGGTCTTACCTCCCCGAGCCTCAGTTTCCCCATCTGGGAAAGGCCATAGGGTTGCTGTGAGGGTGCATCTAGCTCACACAGTGTTTGGCAGAGTGCCTGTGCCTGGTTAGCTCCTGGCTAATGCTAGCTCATCTTTATCTATCATGGTCATTGATTTTTTTTTTAAATAAATATATCTTATTGATCTTTTACAGAGAGGAAGGGAGAGGGATAGAGAGCTAGAAACATCAATGGGAGAGAGACATCGATCAGCCACCTCCTGCACGCCCCCTACTGGGGATGTGCCCGCAACCAGAATACACGCCCTTGACCGGTATTGAACCTGGGACCTTTCAGTCCACAGGCCGACGCTCTATCCACTGAGCCAAACCGGTTTCGGCATGGTCATTGATTTTCCTTCCAGCGCGTTCTTCCCACCCTCTGAGCCCCCGTCTCTCCCCTTAAAATGAAGGGTTTGTAGCCATTCGTTCCCCCCACAGGTTCCCTCTGGCTCCCATTTCCTGGCTCTGAGGTCTAGACCTCAGACCACACACGTCCCTCCCAGCAGCCACCCTTCTCGCCCATGGGACACCCCTTTTTCCCAAATAGAAAAGGCAACCCCTTCCTCCCGTCGCTTCCATGCCCTTTTCCTGAAAGAGGTCAGGCGCAGGGAGAGTCGGCGTCTGCGGAGGGCTCTCTTCCTGGGTTGCAGAGGGCCGCCTGCTGGCTGAGTCTTCTCAGGAGGCAAAGAGAGAGCTAGTATCTGTTCCTTTTTTTTTTTTTTAATAAGGCCCAGCCCTCCTGACCTCATCGAATCCTCCTCCCTTCTGAAGGCCTACCCCCCGACTCTAGCACCTTGGGGGATGGGGCTTCCACATATGGATTTGGGAGGCCCCAAGCATGTAGTCCATAGCAACCCTTGATCCCCTATGCTAGCCCAGGGCAGACACACCCCAGAGATATCACACACGGAATTTCTCATTTGCAAAATCTTCCAAAACACCATCAATGAGAATAGCAGTGATAATAAAGATAATGCCTTCGCTCGTTTCCTCCTGGTGTGTTTCGTGACCGGGCCCAGCACCACCACCCTCGTCGCTCTGTTCCGTGATAATCTTCCTTTTAGAGAGGAGGAGAGTAAAGCTCAGAGATAGAGGTATTACGCACAAAATGTCTCATTTGCAAAATTTTCCAAAACACCATCGATGAGAATAGCGGTGAGAATAAAGATAATGCCTTCACTCTTTTCCTCCTGGTGTGTTTCGTGACCGGGCCCAGCACCACCACCCAGTCGCTGTGTTCCGTGATAATCTCCCTTTTAGAGACGAGGAGGGTAAAACTCAGAGATGATTGGCTGCTGGCCCCTAATCACACAGCTGAGCCCAAAGGTCAGTCAGGTTAGGCGATATGTAAGGAGCTCCCTGACCCACTCCCTCCCATTTCACAGAATGAGTGAGTGAGTGAATGAATGAAGGGAGGAAGCAATAAATGAGCAGCTCTTCTTTCATTACATGATGTCAGGGTTTGTCAGCATTGGCCCTACAAACATTCAGGGTCAGATTCTTCTTCTTTTTTTTAAAAAAAAAAATATTTTTATTGATTTCAGAGAGGAAGAGAGAGGGAAAGAGATTGAAATGTCAACGATGAGAGGCAATCATTGATTGGCTGCCTCCTGCACGCCCCCTCCTGGGGATCAAGCCCACAACTCAGGCATGCGCCCTTGACCAGAATCGAACCTGGGACCCTTCAGTCCACAGACCGATGCTCTATCCACTGAGCCAAACCGGCTCTGGCCTGGGGTCCTATTATTTTTCATCGGGGCCGGTTGATAAGTGCTTTACAGAATGTGGAATACTATCCTAGGTGTCTCCCTCATAAATGCAATAGCATCCCTCCCTCTCGCAGTTGTGAAAACCAAACACTCTCCAGACATTGCTAAATGTCCCTGATGCAAAACCTCCACCACCACTGCCCCCGCTCCTCCCCAACCCCGCCCCGAATTGAGAGCCACTGTTTGAGAGATCAGGGTTTCACATTCGGTGTTGATTGAAGATAGGATTCCGTTGCCCTACTTTGGAAATGGCTACATCAGATGGTTTTTAATTCCCCACTTTTGGTCCCGAGGGGCCTACATGCTGCCTGTAGCTACAGGCAAGACTCGGCGTGTCGGGGGTGTATGCGTACGCTCCCCTTTTCCTGGGGAGACGATGCGTGGTTTTCATGCGATTTGCAAGCTGATCTGAGAAGCCCTTTCTGCAGTCCCTTCCCAGTCTGAGGATCGGCGAATTGAGGATTTAACCCCTTTTTCTCTTTTGTTCTGCTCCCGCCCCCACCCCCCATTCCTCAAATTTCGCCCCACCAGTGTCATCACAGAAGGGTCTCAGGCCATCTCTTCTTTTCCTGCACCGTCTCTCCTGGGGACGAAGCTGTCACCGTGCCTCCACCGGCCGGGAGGGGCGGCGGCAGTGGAGGCAAAAGGAGAGGATTTCTGGAGAATCACTGAGCTGTGTGGAGCATGCGATTATTGCTTGGCAGTTGCCATGGGAACCTATAAACCAACTTTGCCGCTCAGAACCCAGAGTCCTCGGGGGCTCTGACTCTGAGCCTCCTGCACGAGTGACGGCCTTGTCTCTCTCCCTCTGCTCACCTCACCTCTGGGTCTGCAGCCCCCACAAAGGCCAGCTGTCTTCTCCCTGTGGCTGAGCCACATCCATCCCTGCTGTCCTGGTGCTGGACGGGCCCGTAGTTACCAGCAAGGAACACAGCTTTGCCTCCGCAGGCCCACAGCATCCCTCCCATCTACTCCTGGCTTTATATATATATATATATATATAAAATATATTTCATTGATTTTTTACAGAGAGGAAGGGAGAGGGATAGAGAGTTAGAAACATCGATGAGAGAGAAACGTTGATCATCTGCCTCTTGCACGCCCCCTACTGGAAATGTGCCCGAAACCAAGGTACATGCCCTTGACCGGAATCGAACCTGGGACCTTTCCGTCCGCAGGTCCACGCTCTATCCACTGAGCCACACCGGTTTCCGCACACTCCTGGCTTTTTTTGAAAACCTGCTTCCAAAGGTCTGGGGTAAGGGTCGGGCATTCTCCGAGGTGGAGGCCCAGGTAACTATGGTTACTGGTTGGACATCTGCCCCTCCTTTCAGTCCCTCCCTGTAGGACCAGTGGTTCTCAACCTTCCTAAGGCCGCAACCCTTGCATATAGTTCCTCACGTGGTGGTGAACCCCAACCATGAAATGTTGCTACCTTTATGCATCGTGATGTAAATATCTGCATTTTCCGATGGTCTTAGGTGACCCCTGTGAAAGGGTCGTTCAACCCCCAAAGGGGTTGCGACCCACAGGTTGAGAACCGCTGCTGTAGGACACACACACACACACACACACACACACACACACACACACACGTCTTGTCCCCACCAAGATCTACTGTCACTTCTGGCGACTGTACATGCTCTCCCTCCTCGTTTAGCAAACGACTCCGGCTACACAGAAGCCGTTTTGTCGGGACACATTCTCTTCCACAGGGACTGTTCGGTCCAATTAGCTCCTGGCGGCCTGAGAGGCAGCCACGGGGCCGGCTCCGATGTCTCCCCACCTTTGTCTGGAATTGGATTTAAGGCGGCGGTGGCGGCGGACACGGGGCGGTGGGGAGAGGGGATAAATATTTTACCGCCTCTTCCTCCTCGCTGTTCCTTGGGCTTGCTCTCATTTCCATGTTTCTCCCCCCCGCACGCCGCCGTGGGCAGGCTGCCGACTGTAAATTGGAGGCGGAATTGTCAGCGTGCAAACGTGATAAACAAACATGTTGCTTTTGTGAGGACGGTATTATAATCACCCAGATTTACAGCCCTCCTCGCTGCCTCCGCCCCTGCCGGCGCGGGGCATTGCGTTTTGGGAGAAGCCGAGCGAGGTTTTCTGTTTTCTGGGGGTTCCCTGGACCAACTTGCTGCCCTTCGACCCCATCATCACCCCTCCCCACCCCAAGTCACTTAAATATCAGCCTGAAAGAGGGGGAGCAATTCGTCTTCTCGGATGCGTCTTGACAGGTGTTTTCTTGGGGGACATTTATAGCCGCAAAAGCGATCCTAAGTGGGGGGGGGGGGCCTTTGTCTCCTCCTCCCACCCCCATTTGCTGTTTCTGTAAGATGGGTCGTATTTTTATCTTCCCAGTGGGAAAAGGACCGAAGAAGTGATATATCCCCCGCCCCCACCCGGCCACCTCTCTACCTTTTCGACCCTCTTCTGTCTCCTCTCTTGGGGTCAGGCTCTGGGTTGTTGGTTTGAACCCAAGGATCCTCCCCCGAGCAAATGGGTCACCTTCTCAGTGTCTCTCATGCCCCTGGGGCTACTCCTGATCCCCCACACTCCTCCTTACTAATTTATAGGGAGAACTGATGGAGATATTTCCGTGTCTGTCTCCACCTCCACCCACCTTTCCCCTCCCCCCATGCCACCCCAACTAGATGGTGAACGCCAGGGGACAGGGAGTGACCTCAGCTCACAGCCTTTCCCCGCCCCCCCCCCCTGCTCCTCTGTCCCAGGTTCTCCTGTCAATCAAAGGACCTCCTCCCAGGAGCTGCTCAGGCTGCAGGGGGCTTCTTGGCCTGGTCACCTCCCCCTGCCCACATCCGGTCTGTCACCAGGTCTGGTTGGTGGCCTCCTCCCTCTGCTCTCTCCATGTGATCCGCCTCTCGCTGACCCCACACCCCACCTCCCCGCCAGCCTCTCAGATTTCCGGTCTCCCCTCAATGCCAGGCACGGCAGGGAGCTGGTCTCGGACCACAGTCCCCTCTCGGGAGGGTCGTAACAACAGGTCATTACTGACCTCCCCGTCTCCAGGCTTAATGTCCTCCTCTCCCGTCCTCCCCGCCCCCCACCCCCAGTCCTCACTGTCATAGCTAAGGGATGGGGCAGTGGAGCACATGCCTGCAGACTCTGTTGCTAAGGAAACCACTTCCTTGGTTACCGGCCTGGGTAGCAAGCATGTGTCTCCCTGTGTCTGGATCCCGCTGAGTCACGCCCACTCTCCGGGAAGGCGAGGAAGAGGATGGGGGAGAGGACAATGGGGTGGGGAGGAGGGGGGAAGGGCAGGAGCGAGAGGTGGGCAGAAGCGAGAGGTGGGCAGGGAGACGGGAGCTCAGGGCTCCAGGGCTAGAGGCAGTGAGATGCTGGCACAGCAGTAGCAGAAACCAAGCGAGAGAGAATGATGGAACGGGGGAGAGGAGAGAGAGAGAGAGAGAAAGGACAAGAAAGGAGAGAGGGTGAGGAGCAGCTGGAGGAAACACAGGAGAAACTGAGAGAGGGAGGCGATGGGGAGGAACACAGGGAGAGTGGGGGCGGGGCGGGGGGAGCAGAGCAATGTGGGAAAGAAGGGGGAAAGGACTGAGGCTGGGCCTGCAGGGAGAGGGGGAGAGGGGGGTGGGGGGACCAGGGCTTAGTCTGAGATCAGGAATCCAGTGTCCTTGTGACTCAGGATCAGTCCCTGGGACTGGGTCACACTCAGTGTACTGGTTCCGGCTCAGGCTGGGGCCGGAATCCCGGTGTGAGACGGGGGTCAGAAGTTACCTGGGGCCCAGTGGATCGTCCCAGAAGGCTTTGGGGAGCCAACACAAGCCCTCGGAGGAGAGGACCCTCCCCGGGTCCTGGAACAGCCTCCCACACTCCCCTTCCTGAGGTCTTCCTTTTCAGACCTCCACCCCGCCCCCCAGTCCCTGGCGCCCCTGCCCCTACTGTCCCGGCTGCTGGTTGCCCCTCTCCCCCCGGGTCCACGTGGCTGCGGGCAGCACCTTCCACAGAGGCCCCTCCGTGCTGTGCGGGCAGAGGTCACGGGCCTCCTTTGGGGGCATGGGGAGGCTTGAACACAGAGACCCACCGCCCACCCGGAACGAGGGCCTTTTCTGACCCTTTGACTCTCTGGCTTCCAAGCAGGGGCACTGACACCTCACCCTCCATCCCTTCTTCCCTCCGTACCCCCTTTCCTTCGTACTCCCATGCCTTTCACTCCCTCGCCACCCCATATACCAGCGGTTCTCAACCTGTGGGTTGCGACCCCTTTGGGGATCGAACGACCCTTTCACAGGGGTCGCCTAAGACCGTCGGAAAATGCAGATATTTACATCACGATGCATAACAGTAGCAACATGTCATGGTTGGGGGTCACCGCCCCATGAGGAGCTGTATGCAAGGGTCGCGGCCTTAGGAAGGTTGAGAACCACTGCCATATCCACACACCAAGGCACAGGTAGGAGATGCACCTCCACAGGCACCTTCTGGTGCCCAGGTTCACCCACACCGGCATTTCCTCCTCTCCGCGTGCGGAACCCACACACAGGGACCCCCAGACACACACACCCCCAGAAACAGGTCCAGGTGCACTGGTCGGGGGCGGGGGGCACAGCCTCGGGGCAGAGGGCCGCTGGCCACGGGGACAGTTTCACACACACAGGCACTTGGTTCTCCACCGGCCGTTCCAGAGTCACACAGACACAAGCAGGCGTGCACCCTGGAACATTCCCTCTCACCCAGACCCCCCCCCCCCCCCCCGCAAAACACCCCTCGGTGAGCGCGCCCTCCACAACACTCCGCCACGGGGTGGAATTCTCAACAAAACTCACTTTTAATGGTGTGTTGACCTGAGGAATCTTCAGACAGAGGCCCGCGGCCTGAGGTGAGCGCCCGCACAGAGCCGGCCCCGGCCCTGGGCCCAGGGGCTCCCACAGAGCGCTGGCCTGTGGGTGGGAGCGGGGGGCTGTGTGTGTGGGGAGGAGGGGGAAGGCTTCCCCGAAGATAGAAATGAGCCCGGGGGAAAGAAACGCGGTACAAGACACATTCAGAGCCCCTGGCTGGGCCCTGGGGTCGCCCACAGCCGACAGGGGGGGGGGTGCAGGGGGTTCAGGGTGAGAATCACAGGTCTGATCCCCTGGCCCCTTCGCGTTGACGGCCGGCTTCCAAGGGGCGGACTGTATGAGTCACATTCCTCTTAAAAAAATATATCTCTTGACACTCGCCTTCTCCGTGGCCTCCTGGCTATCTGGGGGTGAGCCTGTCCTCGCACCCCAAGGCTTCCGGGGTGGGGGGTGCTGCTGGGGAGAGGGGGTGCTCCAGACAGAACAGTGAAGAGCTGAGACCTATGGCTTTTGCATCTACGTGATGTGTGTGTGGGGGAGAGGGGGACAGTGCAGGGTTGCGGGTGTGGGCCAGGTGGGCAGCCGCTGGTCTCGAAGGTGGGGCAGCGGAGGGACCCCGCATCCATGCTTTCAGAGATGGAGGATCAGGGAGGCAGGTCCCAGGAATCCTTTGGTTTGACGTCTTGGCTTCGGGGAGCGGAGAGCCATCGCCTTCGTCTCATTCCTCAGAGGCCTCTCGAGGGAAGCCACCCCTTTGGGAGCTGTGATCGCGGGGAGGCCGGGGGTCCGGGGAGGGAGCTGGGTCTCTTTGGGGTCTGGTTCCATCTGGGGTGGAGCACCCCTTGCTCTCTGCCATGGGCAGGGGTCAGAGGCAGTGGGAGATCCGCCGTGGAGCGACGTGTGACAGGGCTCTCGCTCTTACAGAGTCTGCCCTGGCTCTGGGCCCTCCCGGTGCCTGGAGAACCCCGGAAGTGGGATCAGGGACCCCCAGGCCACCTCCTGGGCCCAGTGGGGGGGGGAGGAAAGGGCAGAATCTGACCTCAGCGCAGTCCTCAGGAGCAGGGTGACCTGGGGGGTGGGCTTGTGATGCCGGGACCCCCCCTCCCCCATGAACCTCCTGTGAGCATTGGGGCTCTTCCTCCACCCTCCTCCCCGAACTGAATGCGATGGAGAACCTCCAGCCAGCTGTCTTCCACCCGTGTGGCCCCTCGAACCCGGGGCCGCTGCTGCTGATTGGTGGAGAGAAGGGCCAATGAGTGCCCACCCCCAGAGGGCTGAGCGCTCGAGGCACTTGCCCCAGCATCCTCAACCTCAGCACCAACAGGAGGCATTTGAGTCTCTGGGACACCCAGGAGCTCAGACCTCCCACTCCCCGCCACGGGGAGAACCCGAGTGGTGGGGGCAGGGCCGTGGGAGACACAAGCCTCTGTGGCTGGGACCCCCTCTCCCCATCAGAGGGTCTCCTGGGCTGTGGAGGGCGGTGAGCGGGTGGTGGACCCCTGAGGCTCCCAGGTCATGCAGGGAACGCACTGAAGGCCAGCAGCAGCCGAGGGGGCTGTCCCCAGACCCGAAAGGGGCCAGATGAGGGGGGGTGGGCGGGTCGGCGGGGTCCCCGGGGGTCCCCAGACCCCTCCCCGGCGGGCCCATCATCTGGGGTAGTAGTCGTCGGGCACACCCGTGAGGTTGCGCCCCTTCAGGGCGGCGTCCACCAGCTTGATGTAGGCGCGGATGGCCTTCTGCATGTCCGCCGTGTACGGGTCGTACTCCAGCTTGCGCAGCCCCGAGCGCTTGAAGTTGCCGTCCTTCTGGCTCTCCACGCACAGCAGCCGGTCCTCGCGCACCGCCACGCCCAGCAGCCGCACCATGCGGCCCAGCTGCACGAACAGGTCCCGCTTCAGGTCCTCGAAGTGCACCACCAGCACCTTCTTGCCGAACTTGAGCCAGTCCAGCGTGTGCGTGGCCCACCACGGGGCGTAGTTCCTCACGAACTCGGGCCACTCTGGGGAGAGAGGGGGGATGGGGAGTGACCCAGGTCCCAGTGGCTGCTGTCACTCACAGCCGTAAGAACCCCTCAGCTCCTGGCAGATCTCCACACCCGCCCCTTCCTGGGTTTGTAGAAGAAAGGGAGGGACTGTCACCAAAATTGGGAAGGTATTTTGGGGACCGTCTGACTTGTCAGTCAGGCTATAACGGAATGCGGGAAATTCCTTGGGGAGCCCTGGAGAGGACCCCAAAGAGATAGCCAGCCAGCCTCTGGGGTGGCTGAAACCAGAGAGAAGATGGGTAATTACAGGGGGACCTAGGGCGGATGCTGGGGAGGGAGGGAGGGAGGACAGCCCGGGAGGAGGCTGGGAGAGAGGGAGAAAGGCCAGCCCAGGAGGAGGCTGGGAGAGAGGGAGGGAGACCAGCCCAGGAGGATGATGGGACAGAGGAAGGGAGTCCAGCCCGGGAGGAGGCTGGGAGGGAGGAAGGGAGGCCAGCCCGGGAGGATGATGGGACAGAGGAAGGGAGGCCAGCCTGGGAAGAGGCTGGAACAGAGGGAGGGAGGCCAGCCCGGGAGGATGCTGGGAGGGAGGGAGGGAGGCCAGCCCGGGAGGATGCTGGGAGGGAGGGAGGGAGGCCAGCCCGGGAGGATGCTGGGAGGGAGGAAGGGAGGCCAGCCCCAGCTGGAGAATCACAGGGCAGGCTCTCCGAAACCCTGAAGCCCGGTGCTCTCTCAACCTTCCTAATGCCGCAACCCTTTAAGACAGCTCCTCATGTGATGGTGACCCCCAACCATAAAATTATTTCCGTTGCTACTTCATCACTGTCATCTTGCTACTGTGATGAACTGTAATGTAAATATCTGATAGGCAGGATGTATTTTCGTTGTTACAAACAGAACATAATTAAAGCATAGCGATTAATCACAAAAACAATACGTAATTATATATTGTGGAATATTTGTTTCTACTTACAAATAAATGAAATTTTGTCTTGAATCGTGGTGTAGCATGGGTAACAGTCTTAATATAACAGTAAACTACATGGCTACATTTTGCTACACCGAGGAGCGGTGTGTTGGTCTCTAAGACCATGGGAAATAGGTGTTTTCCAATAGTCTTAGGCGACCCCTGTGAAAGGGTCCTTCGGCCCCCAAAGGGGTCGCGACCCACAGGTTGAGAACCGCTGCTCCAGAGGAAATGTTTATTGAAGGGGCGTTGGTGAGGGAGTCTCCTACGCCCGGGTGGGGAGCCCCGCTGGTTCTCAATAACTAAGTCTGCACCCCTTGCCGGGTGACTGAGTCCCGGGGTCTCCGTTCATCCTAAGGACTCCCCGGGGAAGAAAGGACCTCGCTTCACTCTCACCATTGGGTTAACGGGGGCCCAGAGAGGTGGAGTGACCTGCCCAGGGCCACACAGCCAGGGCGTCCCATCCAGACCGGGCCTGCCTGATCCCAGGCTCTGATCTTTTTTTTAATTTATTTTTTATAATATATTTTATTGATTTTTTACAGAGAGGAAGGGAGAAGGATAGAGAGTTAGAAACATCGATGAGAGAGAGACATTGATCAGCTGTCTCCTGCATCCCCCCTACTGGGGATGTGCCGGCAACCAGGATACATGCCCTTGACCGGAATCGAACCCAGGACCTTTCAGTCTGTAGGCCGACGCTCTATCCACTGAGCCAAAGTGGTTTCGGCCAGCCTCTGATCTTGCTCTTTGGCTATTTCAGAGGCCCCAGCAGCCTCGCCCTCCCTCCCTCCCACCGCGTCCCACCCAGCAGGGGCTCAACAGATAGTTCTGGAGAGGAACTGAAATTCCCAGCAGCCAGCCCGAGTTGGGACCAGGGACTCCCATTTGTCTGCGGAAGACACCAGGCCCTGTGATGGGGCCCCTGCTCCCCGGGGCTCCCGCTGGCACGGCCTGACGGCTGGGGAAGTATTTTATGCTGGTGAGGAGGGTATTTTTTTTATCCCTAAAACAGATTATTTACAATTTATCTGGCTAATTGGGCCTACACTGTTATAATGGGTTGCGACCAGATGTATCTGGGTGATTAGAGAAAATTTAGCATGTACATAGTCTGTT
>PVJN01037679.1:0-11304 GCA_004026805.1 Lasiurus borealis | reverse complement strand
CAATGAGAGACATCGATCAGCTGCCTCTTGCACGTCCCCTATTGGGATGTGCCCGTAATCAAGGTACATGTCCTTGCCCGGAATTGAACCTGGAACCTTTATGTCCACAGACCAACGTTCTATACACTGAGCCAAACTGGTTTTGGCTAGCAATGGTTTCTTAAATATGACACCAAAAGTGTAAACACCAAAAGAAATAAAGTGGACATCATGAACATGCAAAACTTTGTGTTGCAAATGACACATCTAGAAAGCGAAAAGACAGCCCTCAGGATGGTAAGACTGTTTACCTGATGAGCTTATTCCAAGAAAGGTCCAGGACAGCATCGGTATGCCCCTCTGCAGAGGAACTCTGTAATTATTAATTACTTTTTGTATCAAAGTCTCCCCCAAATAAAACGAACTTAAAAGATTCTTTAAATCTTAAGATTACTGTTCCAATCTTAAGGAAATCTGAAGACTAAGAACAGAAAGCATCTTATTTCCCTGTTATTTTATAGGGCCATGATAATCTTTAGAGGAGAATCTACAACAGTTCTTAATATACATGATATAATTCTACAAATACCAGCTCCCTTCCCCAAAACTTAACAGAGTAAAAGTTACAGGAATTAATACATGGGTATTTAGAATTCAACATACTGAAGACTAAATGGAAATTTTTTTTAAGTTCAAAACTATCATATTAGTGTGAATCATTACTAATAAAGGAAATCACGAATAAGGTGTTAACAGGTTTCATGTAGATATCAATCTTTTCTTTGATGAGCTTTTTGAAACTAGAAACTACTGTAACTTTATAACTACCTGGCCTGTTTCACCAAGAGGGTCTAATTAAAAAAAAGAATAAGATCTTGTCCCTCCATGCCCTGGCCCCAGTAAACTTAAGTTTGTCATTAGCTGAAATATCTGTTAACTTGCTTACCTTCTTTCCCTTCTTTTTCTTCTTTTTTGACAGCTTACTTCCAAGTGTGAAGACTGGCTCTAAAGAGTCCACTATATCCAGGTCCCACACTTCAATAACGGGGGTCATGTTTCCCACAGCAATATAATTTCCTACAGGAGGAAGTGTAAATATGGCTTAAAAGTGAGTTCTTTTTGGCACCAGAGCCTCATACGTAGTCTGCGATCAGTAGTGATTGATTGTTAATTGGTTAAGGACAAGTCAGAGACGGGAAAAGAAATTACTTCTAACAAAATACACAACACTGTAGAGTAATTGAGCAATGGCTCTTTCTTTCTTTTGCATACACATCACCTGCATGTAGTAAAATGCAGATTGTATTCAGGAGGTCTGGAATGGGGCCCCACGCTGCCTTTCTAACCAGCTCCTGGATGATGCCAATGCTGGGTCGCTAGGTTCTTGGATCAAAAGGGCTCAGTAACAAGGTCTCTGTCTCTTGGATCCAGGTCCTCACTTAGCTAATAACAATAAAACCCCTCCCAACCTTCATGTGATGCTGTGAGAATAAGGACCTGACCAGATCAGGAATGCGAACAGCTTTGTAAATGAGATGTAAGGTCATGAGTATCAGACTTTACCCTGGTTATGAACAAATAGGACGGGACAACCAGGAGTGTGAAGCTTTGGCTAAAAAGACCAACATGAAAACCTTAGTCTCTCTTCACTCTGGTCTTCTTTGGTGTTTTCTGGAAAGGGCCTTGCCCCTGAACTCCAGCTGATAACATCAGACACATTATGCCATTTTATACTGTTTTGTTGTTGTTGTTAATCCTCACTCGAAGATATTTTTCCATTCCTCTTTAGAGAGAGTGGGAAAGCGAAACATTGATGTGAGAGAAACACGTCGATTGGTTGCCTCCTGCATGAGCCCTGACCAGCCCAAGGAGCCTTTGGTCCATGGGCCAACCAACATTCTATCTACTGAGCCAAACTGGCTAGGGCTGTACTGGGTTTTTATGAGACCATCCTACAGTTCTCCAGCCCAAAATGCTTTCAGGACCTGTTCTGCCTATCTGCAATGTAGAAACATACAGACCCAAAACAATTACATGATTGTGTTTTAAGAATTATATAACTACAACTTCATAAAATAATGTTAACTTCGTAAAACATCAATTAATTCTGCAAACATTCATACAGAATACCTAACTTATGTGATTAGGAACCACTGTGCAATCTTAAGTTTTCTAATTACCAGTAGAATTGTCAGGGCTGGGGTCAAAATTCAGCCACTCCACACTCAGAGGGTATGCAGACAGCAGTATATCGTGGTGTACATAAAAAGAATCTTCTTCTCGATTAAAAACTGTAAAGATTGGAAAAGAGACTTTATTATGTCAGAATAAGAAAGCACACCCCACTCAAAAGAACAGACTCTCGCTATTAAACTGCAGGTGCTACAGGCATAACAGGAGACACATGGATGACATTAAAGGAGATGCCCACGTTGCTACTGCTAGGTAAAATATCCGCATGTCTAATGGATTGCCATCACCTGGTGTGCCCAGCTGGGGCCAGGAACACTGACAGAGAATTGACATCTGCCTGAACACACCACCTGCATGCTCACGGCTGACATGGTTCGGTCTTCTGGCTCACCCATTACAGAAACAATCATTCATGAGGTCTCCATCAGGAGCACAGTCATGCACTGCAGAACAACGTTTCAGCCAACACCAGACCACATATGTGACAGCAGTGCCCTAAGATTCTGATGAAACTGAGAAATTCCTATCGCCTAGTGACATCGTAGCTGTCATAACATTGCAGTGCAATGTGTTACATGTCTGTGGTCATGCTGGTATAAACAAATCTGCACTGTGAGTCATGAAAGCACAACACGTGCATTATGTACAATATACTGATAATGATAATAAACAATTACATTACTGGTTACTATACTTATGTCAACGTGTACTCTCTCTAGTTATTAAAAAAATCCACAGTATGCTGGTTAACCTGGCAGCAGCCTTATACAGCTCTATTGCATCATTTCCTCCTCTGCTTGACTTAATTTCATGTTGTTTTGTTCAGTAATAGGTTGTACATGTTACCTGCAGCCCAGGAGCAATAGGCTATCCCATGTAGCCAGGTGTGTGGTAGGCTATATATAACATCTAGGTTTGTGAAGTGCACTCTGTACTGTTTGCACAAGGACAAAATTGCCTAGTTATGCATTTCTCAGAATTTATCTCCTCATTAAGCAGAGTATAATTATTTTATCTTTTAAAGATCTATCTGGTTATAAGTCAAGACGAAGAATAAAAAATGGGACTGAAGAGAAATAAGACAAAGAATAAAAAATGGGACTGAGGAGAAATAACTCATTTAACAATCTAAATGCTTGACAAAATTACTTCATTAATATTGAAAAAAGTTTATGATGACCAACAATGTAAATAAAACTCCTAAGAACACTTTTTGGGAAATGGCAACTATAAGACTGATTTACCTTCTTCATTAAGAGAAAAGAAAACACTGTTAAACTCAATGACTAAGAAGTCTTTTAAAAACACTGATAAACTAGAGCCCAAAGTCAGAAATTTCCTCAAACATGCTTTTTTTTTTTTTTTTTCCTGTTAGAAGAGGTAACACTATAACCTAAGATTTTAATTCCTCAGACCTCTGCTTCTGGGACAGATCTGGATCAGCCAATTCCACGTATTCTCTATCTTATCACTCAGGATGAGAACGCATGTTCAAATGACTAGCTTGTATCCTATGAGAACTTCAGCTTTGGTCAATGTATTCAGCCTACATTTTAAATAAAAAGATGATGATGCTTTAAAACGATCTCCTAATTTTAATCTTATCAGATCAACATTCAGATAGGCTTTAGAATGCAATTTTGCAAATATTCCCGAATAGAGATTGCTGGATAATTTGGGGCTTCACACTATATCCAAATAAAATGTAGAAGGAAGTAGGAATACAATTGGTTTACTTTAAATTCTCAACTCCTCTCTGAAACTCACTAAATAAGAAGGAATGACCACAATAAGTTCACATGAGAATGTATAAAAATCAGTGAAGACAAACTTCAAGTTTTAATTGTTTAAAATTAAAAATTTCATCAATGTGGTTTTCGCATGAAATACATTAAGAAGTTGGAAGATAATTAGAATAATTTCATATTTTGAAATATCTGCAATGTAAAGCTCTTTCCATTTTATAAACTAGAGGCCTGGTGCATGGATTTGTGCACCAGCAGGGTCCCTCTGCCTGGTCTCACAATACAGGACCCTTCAGGGGATGCCAGATAGCCGATTTTGGCCCGATCCCTGCAGGCCTGATCCAGACAGGAGGGAGCCTGATCCTGTATGTTGAGCATCTGTCCCCCGGTGGTCAGTACATATCATAGCGACTGGTCAATCGTTTGTTCAGTTGCTTAGGCTTTCACATATATAGATAGATTGCAAGGAGCCATGGGATAAAAACAGCCTATTCAAAAGACTTTCTATAGGCAGCCTTAAAGATTGTGAAATGTTACAGAAATTCAACATAATAAATAGAATAAATGACAAAGTAACCTGGAAGATGCCAATAAACAATAAATTTAAAGGCCTTAATTTTCAAACTGTGCAATAGTGCTTAGCCTAACAATCTCATTGAAGCTTCAAAATTTAGGACAGATGACTAGAACACGGTGGGGAAGGCGAGTATCTGGGCAGGGATGGACCTGTCTGCAGGTGTGTGCAGAGAAACAAAAGGGCAAGGAAACACTCAATTAGTGTCTGTTGATTAATAAATAACAACATTAGAATTTGTGGTTTAAAAATTCAAATAAAAAAAGAAAAATTCAAATCACTGCCTACTTCAGAGTCACAGGAGACAGCTCTGGCTTAGACACAAGCATTCCCTGAACTGGGAATATGACCAAGATGTTCTGGTTCCTAAAGGGAAATGTAGATTTCTGTACAGGATTTTTATGAAGAAAATAAAATATATCACAAAATGAGCAGTATTTGAAATGACTCTGGGGGAAAAAAAAAGGCAGGATAAAAACCTGTCTGTTAAGTACACGCTTTGCCATCCAAAGAAAAAGCAGCCAGAAAGGAGACCAGAATAAAAAACCAGGCGAACAAGTTTCCTGTGGGTGATGGGAGTATATTTTCCCTGGTGTTTCAGAGTAGTTTTACATCCAGGTGTTCTCCAGTGGGGGGACAACTAACCAAAATGTTTAAATGAAAGATTAAAAACCCTTGTGAACCTTCCAGGAGACCTATTTCCCTAAATAAAGTCAGGTACCAAAGTGACACAGACGACATCCAGGCAAACAACCAGGAAATCTGTGGGCCGTGTAGAATTTAACCACATAACAAACGTTAATGAGAGAAGGCAGGTTCTGACGCCCAACCATTCACAACAGTAAGCATTACGGTATTTTAACATCCCTAAAACAGACTAGAACCATTCGGTAAGGGCGCATCTCACTCACCGTGTATCTCTAAATTGCACTGGTCCTGCTCAGCTCTGCCACAGATTATGAGATTGTCACTGGGCTTAATCAAGAAATCATCACGTTCATATTGCTCCTAAGGGGGGAGGAAAAACGTCATTGATTAGAAGCAGATAATCAGTGAGGTTTTCCAAACCTCAAGGCGCATAACTGGAAAAGCCATGTAAATATTTACCGTATCTTTCAGAGTAACGTAAGGATCTTGATCATTACTCCCATAGACGGTAAGACCCAGGAGAGATTCACCAAGCGTTTCAGTATCTGTAACAATTCATAAACTGAAATGAATAAAACAGTCACAAAAGCATTTTTTCTAAGGCATCGCATCTTTAGACTTAGACTCCACTGTCTGTTTCATAACTAACTCTGGATCATCCATAGATGGGAAAGGAAATAGCGGAAAATAAAAACAGGAATTTAAAAGCCATTTATATTTGACCTTGGAATTCATAATCTTTGACTTAAAGAATTACATCAAAATGTGAGAGTCCCTCAGGAGATATCTGAATTCTGCTCAGATTCTCTAGCTTGCTCTTTGTGATCATTAATCAAAAGTGTTGCAGAGAGGCGGTCTTGAGGCCCTGAAAATGCATCAACACAGTAAGTTTGTTTCCTGGTCAAACAGAATTGAAAAATGATGGGTTTCCCAAAGTTAAATGGGTTTCTTTATTGCAAGAGTTCTCAGAACTTCTGATATGCTAATTTACCTATGAATCAGAAAGAGGGGTTATGTGCCTTTTTTCACTAACCTTAGCTCAAAATGGAATTCTTTCACGGCATATCTGCAAGAGTGACATAGAATCGATCCCAAGTAACATAAAACTCAAGGAAGATACTCTTAATTGTCAGGGAAAACTACTTTAAATATATTTTATTGATTTTCTTAGAGAGGAAGGGAGAAAGACAGAGAGTCAGAAACATTGATCAGAGAGAAATATTGATCAGCCGCTTCCTGCATACCTCCCACTGGGGATGTGCTGGCAACCAAGGTACATGCCCTTGACCGGAATGGAACTGGGGACCCTTTGCTCTATCCACTGAGCCAAACCGGCCAGGGCAGGAGAAACTACTTTAAGGAGGTAGCACTAATAAGTCTTAAACTTCTGATAGGCAACAGACACGGGAATTTCTACTGAATGAGAAAGACCTGAGACAATGACCTGCAGAGTGTGGAGAGTGTAAGGAGCATTTCTGAATGTGGATCCTCGGCTTGCGTTCTCTTCCTCTCTGTATTCCCACTCTGTCCTCGCAGGATAGGAACAACCCAGAGTCCAATGGAAAAACTGCCCTTTGCACCTACTGAAGTAAACAGCTGCTCCCTGACTTCAGATGGTTTGACTCAGTATTTCAGCTTTCTGATGGGCAAAAGCATTCACTGGAAACCAGCACGGCTAAGCTGCAATGTTTGGTGGGTGTATTAAATGCATTTTCAAATTAAAGTATTTTCAGCTTATGCTGGCTTTTTTAGGACACAGCCCTATAGTAGGATGAGGAGCATCTGTCCTAAAAAGAATGAAGGTTTCAGAGGCATATAACAGCACTAATATTCACCAGCTGTGTGATACTGGCAAAGTTATTTCATCTTCGTAAGCCTGTTTTCTATTCTGTAAAACGGAGTTAATAATTCCTCTCTTATTGCAGACAAAGAAAAACATGTTACAGGTGATTATAGCCACTAGTTGCAATAAAAAAATATAAATAGTATTTTGTGTTTTTACACCTGAAATTAGTGGGTTAGAACTCATTTTCTAAACTAATTTAGGAAACATGCTGTCTTCATAAATATTGAGCCAGATTATGTGACTGACATACAAAACAACATCTCAGAGTAGAGCTCTGGAACACTAGAAGCGTGATTAAAAACAGTAATTTTCACTGGTGTGCCTCGGCACGCGGATACGCTGCAAGAATTTTTAAAATCATGCAGTACCTATTTAGTTGGGGGCACTGACCTCTTTTCCCTTAGGTTGTCAAATAAGAAAATGACAACAGCCAACACAACGATAGCCATCTGATGTGAATAAATCAAAAGTATACCTATATTTTTGTCAGATCAGCAACAAAAGTATTTTTTGGTGTGCTGCAGAATTTTAGTAATGAGATTATGTGTGCCACAAAGTGAAAAAGGTTGACAATCACCGATCTAACGCATTGAGTTTGCGACTAAACAGTGTAAGCGAGTGGACCCTAACCTGGGTTGCCTTCCTCGTCGTATCGATCCAGCTCATACTCGGCCAGCTCGTCGTCATCCAGCGGCCTGTCCTCCTCTGGGTCGCCGTCCTCCAGGGGCTCCCTGGGCCGGGCCTGGGTGCGGGCACTCTGCATGCCATCCTCTGAGGGCTCCCCCGCCTCCTCTTCGTCGCTGCCACCTTCTTCCCTGTGGCAGTGAAGAGGAATCGCCCAAATGGCACCCTCAGTAACAAGACCGCCTTGTCATCGCTATTTAAGATTTACATTCACCTGGACTTTACTACAAACATCAACATGCCTAAACTTACTGTAACTTTTCCTTTGCTTCAGCAATAAGACGTTTTACTTCCTCTTTACTGAGCTCTACCTATGAGAGAGCAAACATTTCATCACGATATAGTTAAGAAACACTGGAAGTCTTTGAATAAAAAAGAAATTTGCAAACTAATGTAAAATATAACTATTTTAAAAAAATATTTTATTGATTTTTTACAGAGGAAGGGGAGAGGGATAGAAAGTCAGAATCATCGATGAGAGAGACAGCGATCAGCCACCTCCTGCACTGGAGATGTGCCCGCAAGCAAGGTACATGCCCCTGACCGGAATCCATCCTGGGACCTTTCAGTCCGCATGCCAGCGCTCTATCCACTAAGCCAAACCGGTCTCGGTTAAAATATAACTTTAAGAGACATCAGAATCAAACATCAATCTACAATTTAAGTTAACGAAGCTAGAGTTTTCACAGGTTCTTAAAATTAAGATCCCTTCCCACCTGAAGCTGTTTAAAAGCCACAGTCTACTCTGTCTCCAGACTTTCTAAAAAAGACTGACTTGTATAAAGTGACTTCTCCGGTAGCCCGCCTCACTTTCTTCTCATTACGCTGACTCCTTAGCCACTTCTCCCCATTTTTCCTGTGGATAGTCCTAAATAAACCACCCCTGCCTTGGTCCTTTGCTCTTTTTTCTTTTTTAATATATTTTTTTGATTTTTTACAGAGAGGAAGGCAGAGGGATAGAAAGTTAGAAACATCGATCAGCTGCCTTCTGCACACTCCCTCCTGGGGATGTGCCTGAAACCAAGGTACATGCCCTTGACTGGAATCGAACCCGGAACCCTTCAGTCTGCAGGCCAACGCTCTATCCACTGAGCCGAACTGGTCAGGGCTGCTCTTTTCTGTTATCACCCACACGTATTCATTCACCATGCTGTAAGTCCCTTGCAAAGCTCATGCATTCGCAAAACTCAAATACCACCTATGAACCGATCACTCTAAACTTTCCCTTCTCTAGCTCTAAACGTCAGCTCCACTTCCCCAATTGCCTATAACACTCTCCACCTGGATATCCTGTTCAAAACAGAAGTCATTCTCTACTTCAAAACTGCCATTTCTCCAATGCTCCAGTAGCCTTTACAACACCCCCCTACCCCCATCACTGCCACTGTGAGCTTCGGGAAGACAGACACTGACCTGTCACCGTGCGCTTAAGCACACAGCTCAGTGCTCAGCCCGCTGCAGGGATGCTTGAATGGCAGATGATGAATGAATGAATCACCCAGTTTATACCAAAACACCTCTAATGTGGAAATCCTCCTGAGGGGTGCCACTCCACCGCTGGAAAGCTCCAGAAACGAAAGGTTCTCAAATGTAATGAAACAATATTTATTTTTCTAGTTTCTCTTAAAGGTCTGAGTTTTCCTTCCTGGTATTTTGTAGAATAAATTCAATCTCTTCTTCCTAGAAACTCATCAAGTAAAGATTCTTAAACCCCCCTGCACATTAGAAACAGGTGAGGATCTTTGAATACATCCAGGCTCCCCTCCAGACCAATTAAGTCACAATACTTGGGAGTAGGGCACAGGCATCAGTATTTTCTGAAGCTCCGCAAGTGATTAGAATGTGCAGCCGTGTTTGGAAATCACTGACTTCGAGCATCTGAAAGGGTTATGTTCCCTTTTAATAACAACTGTTAGTTCCTTCAATTATTCTTTTAAACTTATGGATGACAGAGAGAGACAGTCAATGATTTGTTGTTGTTCCACTTATTTCTGCATTCACTGGTTGATTCTTGTGTGTTTCCTGATGGGGGATCAAACCTGCAATCGCCAGCTAAGCAATCTGGCCAGGGCTCCCTCAATATTTTTTTTTTAATATACTTTATTGATTTTTCACAGAGAGGAAGGAGAGAGATAGAAAGTCAGAAACATCGATGAGAGAGAGACACCGATCAGCCGCCTCCTGCACACCCCACAGTGGAGATGTGCCCACAAGCAAGGTACATGCCCCCGACCAGAATCGAACCTGGGACCTTTCAGTCTGCAAACCGACGCTCTATCCACTGAGCCAAACCGGTCTCGGCTCCCTCAATAATTTTTAATGAGATAATTTCCTGTCCCTGTTTTTTATATATGCATTGACTGCCTACTGTAGGCCAAACACCGGAGAAACTGGTGAATACAACAGTCTGTGCCCTGAGGAATTTACATCCACTGAGGCTCGTACAATCCCTCATTCCTGTTAATTTCATGTCCCGGCCATTAACATTTCTATTACTTCTCTGTCATCAATGACCCAATGACATTCAAACCAACCCCCTCCCCCCATTTCCTCGCCTCCTTTCTTTCATTGCACTTATTCCCACTTACATATTCTACACACGCACACACGTGTCAGCTCCATGCAAACCAGGGCTTTTCGTCTGGTTCACGCCTATCCCAGGACCCTGGGCGATGCCTGGCACGCAGAAAGCACCTGGCAGTGACCCGTTTAGTAGCTGAAGCAATCCTCACCCCGGCTCAGACCCGTCGCCCACGCCTGCAGCGTCTCCCTCCCTGTGTGCCACGTCTGCCTCAGGCCCACTGCCGCTTCATCTCACCCCAAATTCTGCAAGAAACCCCTCCCCGCTCTCCCAGGCTCAGGCCCGGGCCTCCGCACCAGCCTGTTCTGCACCGCGGCTGCCCCCTGCCGGCTCCTCCGGACGCGGGCGCAGGGCTGGCAGGTGGCGGTCCCCACGGGCGCCCCATCCCCGTTCCCGTGAACTGGGGTGTGGCTGACGCTGCGGTGCTGTCAACCAGGCTTAGGGGAAGGGGCGATTTCCGACTCGGAGGAACCACCGGCCCCGCCCAGCCCCGGAGGCCCAGGTGTGCGCGAACCTGGGGGGAGGAGACCGTGGGGAGCCGCAGCCCCCGACTCCCAGGCCCTCGGGGCGCCGCAGCCCTTTTTTTTAGTCACGACCCCCAGGCCCAAACCGGCCTCACCGCGCCCCGTCCCCACGGCGAGAGCGGGGCCGCGCGCCCCGGGGCAGGTCCCCCGGCGCCACGAGGATGCCGCAGCGGCGGCGCCCCCGCCGGAAGGAGGCCTTACCTTGTCCGGCGTCTCCTTGGCCACGCCGCGGCGGACCCAGGCCACGCACGTCACCTGGCGGCTGCGGTTCATGGTCCCCGGCTCAGGACACCTCTCGGGGGGACGCGGTGCCGGCGGGAGCGGGGCCCTCGTCACCCTCAGGCCCGCGCGCTCCGGGACCAGCTCTGGGAACCGCCCCCTGGAGGAGCGCAGGCGCAGAAGTGGTTCCGGCGGCGGCGGCGGCTCTGACGTCATCGGGAGGCGCCGAATGGGAAAGGGGCGGGGCGAGGGCGGGGCGAGGGCGGGGCGAGGGCGGGCAGCGGGAGCGGCCGGCGAGGGGCCCACGTGGG
>PVJN01037678.1:0-20772 GCA_004026805.1 Lasiurus borealis | reverse complement strand
GACGATCGGCTCGCTGGGGGTCCGCCGCGGCGTTTAGGGCAGGCGGGGCGCCGATACTCACGGGCGGAGCGGTAGGATGAAGATGGATTTCAGCCCCCCGTTCTTCTCTCGCCGGCGCTCTCGCTCCCCCTTTACCTTTCACTCCGACAACATGGCGGCCCACTGGGGGACGGGGCTGGCGCGGTGCATCATGGGACCGGCTCTGGCCCCGGCGCCGGCGGTGGCCGCGCGGCGTGCGCGGAGAAGGCGGGCGGCTCTGGAACAGGTTGCCCGGTTGCCATGCCAACCCGAGGCCTGGGTGAACTTGGGGAACTCGCAGGCGGCGGCGGCACGCACGACCGCGGCGCGCGCGCGTGTGTGTGTGTGTGTGTGTGTGTGTGAGTGCGCGCTCGCGGCCGCGGGCCGGCGGCGTGGTCCCCCGCGCGGGGGCCAGCCCCGGGGCGCGCGCGACACGGAGCTGGGCACGCGGGGGTTCGAGGCAGGGGCGCCCCCGCCGAGCGGCCTCGGGAGTGTACAGCCCGCACCGCCCTCCTGCCCCGGCGCCAACCCGACTTCAGCCCCGAGTTGTCCCAGGCCGCCTGGCTGCTCCCCGGGCTCGGGCGTGACAGGTGCTGGGATGGAAACCTCGGCGGCGGCGGTTCGGTGCTGAGGCTCGTTCCGTCTTCCAAGCTCCCCGGCCCGGTTTGCAGCGGGACAGGGAGAGGGCTGCCCGGAACCGCCCGGGGAGGGGGGGGGTCCGTGAAATCAAAGGGCTGAGTGCAGGGTCTGCCCCCCCTAACCCGCAGGGTCCGGCGCAAAGGGGACAGTGCGGGGTCCCCGGTCCCCAGTGACCAAGAATGTCAAGGCGATAAGCCCAACTGTGTGAAACCACACGCATAAGGCTGACCCCACTGGGCCAGGGCTCCATCGGTGTTACAGCTGCTGTCACTCTGTGCGTTTTCGAAAATGAATATAAATGGGATAGAAGTGATATTGTTTCCCAATCAGTAGTATTTGATACGATACAGTTATTCTGTCTTAAACTAAACCCGAGATGGATTGGAAACTTAAATTGCAAATTTCAGTACTCTAAGAAACTAGGGGTGGGGGGTGGGGAGATATACGGGGGGAAAAGCTTTACAATGGAAGGAGGGAAGTGTTTCTAATGAATCCAAACCAATAAATCATTTTTAAAAGTAAAAGAAATTTGAACATCTCTTACAGTAAGAGATGCCAGCAACAACAAAAAAAGAACATTTGAGTTCTTTTAAAATATTTCCAGACACATGGTGGGTAAATAGTTCATCATCATGATCAATACAGAACTTCTCTGAGCAATCAAGAAAGAGCGACCCAGAAGAGGCAGACATACAATGGCCGAGAAACGCATCAAAGATAACTACTCTGGGGCTGCGAGGTGGAGGGAGGAGAAGGGAGAGGGACTGCCCGTGGGGAAAGGTTTCTTTGGGGGTGTTGAAAAGGTCTTGAAATTAGATTGTAACGTTTGCTACAACACTAAAAACCACTGTTATTTGGATGAATGAAGTTTAAGGGATGTGCAAATAGATCTCATAAACCCGTAAAAAGTGAGAAATGCGCCGAAACCGGTTTGGCCTGCGGACTGAAAGGTCCCAGGTTCGATTCCGGCCAAGGGCATGTACATTCCCAGTAGGGGGCGTGCAGGAGGCGGCTGATCGATGTCTCTCTCATCGATGTTTCTAACTTTCTGTCCTCCCTTCCTCTCTGTAAAAAATCAATAAAATATATTTTTTAAAAAAGTGAGAAATGCAATAATAAAAATGTAACTTTGAAATATAATATTTTCATCTATTAAATACACTGGTAAAAATGTAAATGATTAACACCCTGTTTTAGCAAGTTTTGTGTAAAAAAACATGTTTTGTGAGAAAATTAGCACTCATTAATTAAATTGTTTGCATATATATTATTTTTATTTTATAAATAATTATATATATATACATATATATGTATATATATGTATATATATATATATATATGTATATATTAGTTCTCACTCAAAAACATATTTTATTGATGTCAGAGTGAAAAGGAGGGGAGGAAAAGATTAAAACATTGATGATCGGCTGCCTCCAGGACTCACCCACGGATGGAGCCTGCAACCTAGCACGTGCTCGGACCCGGAATCAAACTGGTAACCTCTTGGAGCACTAGATGAGGCTCACACCAACCAGGGCTGTGACCTGACTGGGAATCAAGCAAGCCCGAGACCTTTCGGTGTACAGGACGATGCTCCAACCAACTGAGCCACCTTGGCCAGCGTGGAAAATAATGTTATTTTTATTTTAAAAATAAAATGGTGAGATTTTTATTTATTGGGGGGGGGGGGGGAGGAACACGGAGAGACTGGGAATTTAGAGGTCCTGAGCTCTGCTATGTCCTGACTGTGTGACCTTGGGCGAGTCCCAGAGTCTCAGCTCCCTCATCTGCATAATGAGGATATCAATACTTTCCTCACAGGGTGGTTAAATGAACTACCAGACATCAAGTGCCAGACACAGAATTAGCACTCAATGAATAACTGTTTTATTGTAATTGCAGGCTTAATATTCATCTCCGAATCCCCAGAGACCAACATAGTGCAGGGCATATGGTCATTGCTCATTAAATGTTTGTTAAATGAATGAATTCAACAGCCATTATTGTCAACTCTCAAATTCAACAATCCTACAAATAATACACTAGGTTATTTTCATAGATCCAGCTCTTAAGCCAGACCAGAAATAACCTCTCTAAACTCATTCTCTCCCCCCCCACACATGAAACATGAGCTTAATAATTTAACAGTACTAAATGAAATAAAGCAGAAAAAGCATTTAACCCCGTGGGGTAAGGGCACTGGAAAGTGCGGAGTAGCTATAATGGGAAAATATGTAAGAAGAGGAAATGGCAGACACGAGAAAATGGCAAAGTTTCCAGAATCTTACCAGGTGCTGTGCTCCATGATTTCATTCTGAGATCCATGACTAACTCCTTAGTTTTAAGCTTTAACTTTCATTACTCAAGTGTAGAAATTATAATATCAGTTTAGTCACAGCCATGTGGTACCACTCCCAGTTCAGGCCGCTCCCCAGTCAAATGCTGTAATCCCAACGGTATGCTAATTAACCCCTCTGTTCTCCCTGAAGGAATTGCTCTAAAGGACCTTGGGCCCCTGCCCAACCCTAAAATAATCCTATCAGAGCATCACCTCCAACAAATTCATGAGACATCCTATTATCTAGCAAATGCTTATCTGTGTGCCATGCACGGTGCAAGGGCTTTTATATTCATTATTTCATATAAAACTCCCCAAATACCTATGACCTGGACATTATTATTCCCATTTTACTTTTTAACTGAATTTATTGGGGGTGACATTGGTTAATAAAATTATATTGGTTTCAGGGGTACAATCCTACAATACACCATCTGAATATTGTATTGTGTGTTCACCACTCCCAAGTCAAGTCTCTTTCTGTCACCATTTTTTCCCCTCTTTTTATTCCCGTTTTAAAAAAATGAGAAACTGAAGCTTAAGGAAGTTAAGGAATAAGATTAACATTTAACCAAAAATGTTATCTAAGGCTATTTGCTGAGAATTGTCTGATCTAAAGGATGTTGAGATCATCCCTTAAAGCTTAGGAATTTTCACAATTCTTCTGGTTAAACTCATAAAATCTTATCAAGATGCAATGAAGATTGGGCTGGATTTGAGAAAGGTATTTTAACTCTAAATCAATAGAAACCCAATCCTTCCCATTGTAACCTAATCAGAGAAAGATGGAGATCCCGAGACAGAAAAAATCTGGTGAAGACCATTTAAGAAAGTCTTGGTTTAAGAATTTCAAGTGTTGGGGGACAGAGGGAGGGAGAAGTGGAAGAGGACATAGAGGGGATAAAACAAATAAAAACAAAATAAAAAATAAATTAAGAATTTCAAATATTTACCACTTCCTTCAGTATGATTGTCAAACTATTTGATCTGAGGATCACTGGTGAGTCCACCGACCTGGCCGTGTTGACAGGTGAGAACAAATCCCAAAATGGACAAATACTATTCAATTCCACAGTCTTACTTTCTCTTACAACCAACTAATGTTGACTCTAAAAGTTACCATGTGGCAAACTAAACATAAAATATTCTCAAACAAAGCTGAAACACTCCCACTTTATCTGGAAAGATACTTTGTTATCAATGTCGGTTTCAGTTGCTCTTGCAACGATGTTACAATTGTGTTTTTGGTTATTTGTAGAAACTCTCTTGGGTGGCACTTTCCCACAGTTGTTTTGTTTCTTGGAAACGGTTACATTGTTAGCATTTCCATTGTCTTTTGGTTTCTTGGAAAATCTTGGTTATTAGAACGTGTTTTCCATAGTGAGGGAGGGTTTGGGCCTCCAGCGTTGGTGACTAGATAGTTCTGACCACTCTCCCTCTGAGGAAAATGGGTAAAACTATTAAAAGCTAAACTCTTCTTGAAATCATTGGAAAGTTAACAAATTAGTACTAAATGAAATAAAGCACATAAAGCAGTTAACCCCCTGGAGTAAGGACACTGGAAAGTGCGGAGTAGCTTCAATGGTAAAATATGTAAGAGGAGGAACCATAGCAGATAGGAGAAAATTACAAAATTTCCAGAATCTTACCAGGTACTATGTTCCATGATTTCATCCTGAGATGAAATGAAAAAGAGGGAAATTGGAATATAAGCCCAACAATTAGGACTACTTTTCCAGGTGGGGAATTTCCGGGAGCTAGTTAAGAGTAGTGCCCTGACCGGTTTGGCTCAGTGGATAGAGCATCAACCTTCCGACTGATAGGTCCCAGGTTCGATTCTGGTCAGGGGCATGTACCTTGGTTGTGGGCACATCCCTAGTAGGGAGTGTACAGGAGGCAGCTGATTGATGTTTCTCTCTTATAGATGTTTCTAACTCTCTGTCTCTCTCCCTTCCTCTCTGTAAAAAATCAATAAAACTTTTTTTTTTTAAAAAAAGAGACTAAGCCGAGATCAGTTTGGCTCAGTGGATAGAACATCGGCCTGCGAACTGAAAGGTCCCAGGTTTGATTCCGGTCAAGGGCATGTACCTTGGTTGTGGGCACATCCCCAGTGGGGGGCATGCAGGAGGCACCTGATCGATATCTCTCTCTCATCGATGTTTCTAACTCGCTATCCTTCTCCCTTCCTCTCTGTAAAAAATCAATAAAATATATAAAATATATAAAAAATATATATAAAGAGAAACTGAGTAGTGCTTTTAACGGCCTTGGTAGTTATGGGAAAACAAAGTAGCATCCAGACCTTGCCAAGAAAGAGCACCCAGGAAATTCCTATTACTTTGGATTAGGATCCCAAGGGCCTGCCCTCTAAAAGCAAAGGCAAATAGAGTAGACAAGCTCTTACAGAGATTAAAGCTCAGCTTTGAACTATCTCAAAGCCTGAAATTGTATTAAGGTGACCTCAGAACGTTATTGTCTCCAGGATCTGGCAGAAAACAAAGTGAATCGGCTCTTGTTAAAGATATTGTCATCCCAGGCCTCAGATTCTTTCTATGAACAATTATGCACATACAATATTCAGTCAACAAGCAAAACTTATCACACATACTGAAGACAACCTAACATGCACAAAAGCCCACAGCAACAAAAGACAATTGAAAAGGACCCAAATGAACCCCAGATATTATAGTCATTACATTGTTTATTATATTCAAGAAGCTGAATAGATTAATAATTTTGGCAGAAAAGTAAAAAATATACAAAACAACTAAGTGAAAATTCCATAACTGAAAAAATATATAATAATAAACATAGATAACCCAGTGAGAATTGGGTTTAACAGCAGAGTAAATGCTATTGAAGAGAGGATTAGTCAACTTAGAGGCCGGGAGTAACTATAAATGAATGAAACATCAAAAAGCAAAAGAAGAGAAAAGGTAGGAGTCACAGAGGAGAGAATGACACAGTTTAACTACTGTATAGAACTGGGAAACTAGAAGGGCAGGGGGGAAAGACTGGGATAGAAGCAATTCTGACATGAAAAGGCTAACTAGTGAAAAAATAAATACACAAATTCAAGAAAAACTATGTATTGTAAATAAGAAACCTGAGGAAAATTAAGGCTGGTATGTAGGTGAGGGTTGAGGAGGTGGTGACTATCTCTTATCATCCTCGAGGGACATGAGGTCAATTCAGGGCATTGCAAAAGCCTCAATGAAAACAAAGCTGAAACAAATTCAACACAGGGCAAGAAATGGAAGAAGTATAGTGTTGGCAAAAGGAGGGAAGGAAAGAAGGAAGAAAAAGAGGAAGAAAGGAAGGAAAGAAAAAAAGCTAACTCCAAAAGAAAAGAGAGTTAGAAAGTCTATGAATAAAATCCCAGAACTAAAATTCTAGACAATCCTACATAATAAAAGGCAAATATGCAAATGACCAAATGGTGGGATGACCAGTCACTATGATGCACAGTGACCACTAGGGGGCAGACACTCAATGCAGGAGCTGCCCCCTGGTGGTCAGTGTGCTCTCGTGGGGGGAGCGCCACTCAGGCAGACATTGGGCTCACAGCTGGTGAACACAGTGGCAGTGGTGGGAGCCTCTCCCGCCTCCGTGGCAATGCTAAGGGTGTCTGACTGACGGCTTAGGCCCATTAAGCTGCCAGTCGGACATCCCCCCAGGGCTCCTGGACTGCGACAGGGCTCAGGCCAGGCTGAGAGACACCCCCCTCAAGTGCATGAATTTCATGCATCAGGCCTCTAGTATGATCATGGAAGAAGAATCCAATGGCACATGAGGAAGGTGCAGAAAGTTCTGGCTTGTTAGGGGATACAGGTATCCATATCAGTATGGGTAGATTTTAGAAGTAAATAAAAAAGCGGGGTGAGGGGGAACAGGTGAGGGCATGTACTGATGGTGGGGAAGACCAGGGGGAAGGTCAATAAGGGAAGAAAAAAAAGGAGACATATGTACTACTATTTGTAATACTTAAAACAATAAAAATATATTAAGAAAAAGAAGTAAATAAAAAGGAAAAAGTGTAATAAGTAGAAATTAATATAGTAGAAAAAAAGTCTTAAGAGTAACTCCAATAAATATAAAAAGGTTAAATTTACCAATAAAAGGTGAGAACTCTGTGGTTTGAATGAAATTATGAAACACACATAAAAATAAATACCAGCTAAATATGAATATATCTATATATATAAAAACCTAAGTGGCCCACCAACCAGCCATCCAGTAGCTATGACATGCACTGACCACCAGGGGACAGATGTTCAATGCAGGAGCTGCCAAGCTTCAGTTCTTGGGTGATGCATCTGGAACCAGAGAGAAGGGAGCCCAGTTCCTGGGTGCATCCCCTGAGAACCGCCCTCTTTTCCCATACTCTGGGAAAGTTGTAAAAGATTAGAATGATCTGTGCCTTGACAATTGATAGAATTTGCCTTTAAAACTGCTAGGGCCTGGTGTTCTCTTTGTTGGAAATTGTTTACTGCTTCCCTGTTTAAAACCTTTTTATTATGAAATAATTATAGATTCATAGAAAGTTGCAAAAACATGGACTGGAAGAACCTATGTACCTTTCACCCAGTTTTTCCCAATGGTAACATCTTACTTAATCACAGTACAATATCAAAACCAGAAAACTGGCCTTGAACAACCCACATGGCTATTCAGATTTCACCAGTTTTGGATGCACACATTTGTGGGTAGGTGTGTGTACACTTTGTGCAGCTTTATCACATGTGTACATTGTGTAACTATTACCACAATCAAGATACAGGACTTGCCGAAACCGGTGTGGCTCAGTGGATAGAGCGTCGGCCTGCGGACTGAAGGGTCCCAGGTTCGATTCCGGTCAAGGGCATGTACCTTGGTGGCGGGCACATCCCCAGTGGGAGGCATACAGGAGGCAGCTGATCAGTGTCTCTCTCTCATTGATGTTTCTAACTATCCCTCTCTCTTCCTCTCTGTAAAAAATCAATAAAATATATTAAAAAAAAAAAAAGATACAGGACTGTTCCCACCAGACTCTCTCCTACTACCCTTGATAGCCATAACTACCTCCCCATTTCTAACCTCTGGCAATCATCAATTTGTTCTATAATTTTATTAACCCATGGATGTTACAGAAATAGAATGATATAGTATGTAACCTTTCAAGATTAGTTTTTGGTGGTTTTTTTTTTTTTCACTCAGCTATTTTATGTATCAACTAGAGGCCCAGTGTGGATGGGATCCCTCTGGGTGGCCTACAGGGATCGGGCCAAAACCCACAGTGCAACACCACCTGCAGCTCCTACCTGCCACTCCCTCTCATCCCGACTCCACTGTGCCTGCAGTGGACTCATGCCCAATCAGTCCCAATTGGGAGAGGCTCACATTGCCACAGCAATGCTCACTAGCCATGAGCCCAAGGGGAGTGGCCTGCAGGATCTGGCTGAAATCGGCTCTCTGACATCCTCCAAGGGGGTCCCAGATTGCGAGAGGACGCAGGCCAGGCTGAGTGACCCCACCAGTGCACAACTGGGCTGGGGAAGGACTGCGGGGGAGTCTCTAGGCCATGCCCAGCCCATCTTGCTCAGTCCCTATCAGCCAGACCCCAGCATCAAGCTAACCTACTGGTTGGAGCATCTGCACCCTGGTGGTCAGTGCACGTCAGAGCAAGTGGTTGAGCAGCCTTAGCATATCATTAGCATATTAAGCTTTGATTGGTTGTTTGGTTGTTCTGCTAGTCTGTCTATTTGCATATTAACCTTTTATTATATAGAACTAGAGGCCTGGTGCATGAAAACTCATGTCCTGGAAGGGGGGAGATTCCCTCAGCCCAGCCTGCCCCCTCTCATAGTCCAGGAGCCCTCAGGGACAGGAGGCAACCCAGAAATCAGGGGAAGGTGATGCCCCCATCACACCTCTGCTGCTGCCTTTGCCGGCAGTGCAAGCCTCATCCAGCCCTGGTTATCTGAGCCTCCAGCCGCCCAGAGCAGCTGGGAGGCCGCCACCCAAGGTTTGCCTGCACCTTGGGCATCGGCTAAGCAGCTGACATTCGAAGCTTGCCTATGCCTCTGGCAGGCTCTGGGTGGCTGGGGGGCTGAGGGTGGGTCTGACCACACTGTGTGCCTGCCACCTCCCCGAGTGGGGCTGAAAGGACTGGGGGACTCCAATGGGGCTGAGGGAACTGGGCGATGCCGTCTATGGCTATGGGCACTGCTATCTCTGTGATGGCCTCTTTATTAAATAGGATAGTTTGTTTCTTTCCATTGCTGAATAAGTAGTATTACAAGTAGAGCTGCCACAAACCATCATATATAGTGTTTTATTTTGTGAATGTAATTTTTATTTCTCTGAGATAAATGCTCAAGAGTACAATTTTAATCATTATAAGATTATTTGGGAGAACCAAGATGGCGGCATAAGGTATATACCTGTACGTGCTGCCTCTCATAACCACACCTAAACGACAACTAAAAGACAAAATGACTATCCCCTAGAACCACGGGAAAGCTGGCGGAGTGGAACTTCTACAACTAGAAGGAAAGAAAAAAGTGCATTGAGACCTGGTAGGACATACAGTGGCTCAGAAAGGCAGAGGTATAGAGACTTGCATGAATCGGGTTGGCATGCGCTGTTTTTTTTTGTTTTTTTTTTTTTCAATTGGGAGGGAGTTACAAGTTCCCAACTGTTCTGAACTCCAGTTTCCTGTGTGATTCTGGGTAACCATCGGGGAGCCATTGGGTCGGAAAGGGAGGGTGGCCTTCTCACAGAGGTGCACACAGGAATCATTGTTTACTGCATTGGGGCACGGGACGTGGGACACAGAACAGAACATGACAGAGAAGGCTAACTGGCACCCATCACTGTTTGCTATGCCCTAGCTTAGTGACTCCCTGAGACCCAGCCCCACCCAATTTACAAACCCCACTTAGCTGTGCGAAGTGGCTTTTGCATATGAATGGCCTGCCCTCCACCAGATTAACCTAACAAATTGCAACTGGGTCAGACAACTCCAAAACTTCCAAACTTCAAGCAAAGAGAAGAAATCTGCAGAGCTCCCTGTAGCTCCTGCTGGGTGGCCTCAGACACTAGCTGACTTGCACCTCCTTGAAGATCCAGGAACCAGTGTACCTAGAGGTCAGTGTGAGACGACACCAGATTTCAACTCCTCACATACATAAGTAACACACTCAAGAGGCAGACTCGGTGAGCACCAAAGCTCCACTGAAACAAGTCCTGCCCTTAGGGGTGGATCCAGGACAGCAGTTCTTCCATTATAGACACAGCTAATCCTCACAGGTAATTGCCCTGGAGGTCAATTCCTGCCAGTGTAACAATAGCAATCAAGGCTTAACTACAACAAGACTGTGTACCCAGTACACAAAAGGGTGCACTAACAGTGTCCATCTCAGGTGATTGGGGAGGCAGAGCTACTGAGCCATAAAGGATAACTAGCACACAAAGCCACTCCATCAACACAGGCAAGCAGCCAAAATGTGGAGACAAAGAAACATGTCATGAATGAAAGAAATGGAGGAAAGCAAACTACTGGACATAGAGTTCAAAACAACATTTGTTATTTTTTTAAATATATTTTATTGATTTTTTACAGAGAGGAAGTAAGAGGGATAGAAAGTTAAAAATAGCGATGAGAGAGAGATATCGATCAGTCACTTCCTGCACGCCCCCTACTGGGGATGGCCTGCAACCAGGATACATGCCCTTGACCGAAATCGAACCTGGGACCTTTCAGTCCACAGGCCGATGCTCTATCCACTGAGCCAAACTGGTTTCAGCCAAAACAACATTTATAAGGTTACTCAAGAATTTTCTACAGCCCTGACCAGTTTGGCTCAGTGGATAGAGCATTGGCCTGCAGACTGAAAGGTCCCAGGTACGATTCTGGTCACGGGCATGTACCTCAGCTGTGGGCACATCCCCAGTAGGAGGTATGCAAGAGGCAGCTGATGGATGTCTCTCACTCATCAATGTTTCTAGCTCTCTATCCTTCTCCTTTCCTCTCTGTAAAAAAGTCAATAAAATATATTTTTTAAAAAATCTTCTACAAATGACCAAGAAACTTAATGAGACCATTAAGGATCTTAATGAGAATGCCAACAAAATGGAAAAGGACCAGTCAGAAATTAAGCATGCACTGTCTGAAATAAAGAATAATATACAGAAATTCAACAGCATACTAGAGGACCCCAAGAATCAAACCAAAGATTTGAAATATAAGGAAGCAAAAAACACCCAACCAGAAAAACAAAAAGAAAAAAGAGTCCAAAAATGTGAAGACAGTGTAAGGAGCCTCTGGGACAACTTCAAGCATACCAATATAAGAATTATGGGGGTGCCAGAAGAGAGAGAGTATGATACTGAAAACCTATTTGAAGAAATAATGACTGAAAACTTTCCCCACCTGGTGAAAGAAATAGACTTACAAGTCCAGGAAGTGCACAGAACCCCAAACAAAAGGAATCCAAAGAGGACCACACCAAGACACACCATAATTAAAATGCCAAGAGCAAAAGACAAAGAGAGAATCTTGAAAGCAGAAAGAGAAAAACAGTTAGTTACCTACAAGAGAATACCCATAGGACTGTCAGCTGATTTCTCAACAGAAACTATGCAGGCCAGAAGGGAGTGACAGGAAATATTTAAAGTGATGAATAGCAAGAACTTACAACCAAGATTATTTTACTCAGCAAAGCTGTCATTCAGAATTGAAGGTCAGAAATAGAGCTTCACAGATAAGAAAAAGCTAAAGGAGTTCATCACCACCAAACCAGGATTATATGAAATGCTGAAAGATATTCTTTAAGAAGAGGAGATAAAAATTATGAACAACAAATACATATCTATCAGGTGAATCTAAATATCAAGTGAATAAACAAATCTGACAAACGGAATAGACTGGTGAATATAATAGAATCAGGGGCTAGAAAGGGAGTGGACTGACAATTCTTAGAGGGAAAGGGATGTGGACGTGTGGGAAGAGACTGGACAAAAATCATACACCTATGGATGAGGACAGTAGGGGGTGGGGTGGGTAAGGGCAGAAGCTGGGGTGGGAACTGGGTGGAGGGGAGCTATGAGGGGAAAAAAAGAAGAACAATTGTAATAATCTGAACAATAAAGATTTATTAAATTAAAAAAAGATTATTTGCCTTTTTTTCTTGAGTCAATTTTAGTTGTTATATTTCTAGGAATTTGTTCACTTCATGCAAATTTGGAATTAATTGGCATAAAGTTTATGATAGCTTTACTTCTAAATCTATGTTTCCTTTTTTATGTATAATATTTATCTGTGCTTCTCTTTTTATTCTCATTAAACCTATTAAGTATGTGTCTATTCTGTCAGATCTTCAATGGCACCTTTGTTAAGCTCAACAATTAACATATTTTGAAAGGGTACCAGAACTTGAAGTAGGTTAATGAATTGATCTACAAGCATAATTATGGCTAAACCAACAAGAAGCAAATTGCCCTGACATAACACATTGATCATCACTCCTCATGCATCAACTGCATGGTGGATCTGATCCAGGTGCTCTATGCTGTTAGAAAACGCTTCAAAGAAGAAACTTCCTGTGACTCTTCAAATTATTTTCTCCAACAAGTGGAATGAAGAGAAAGACAACCCATTTTGTAGAAGCGGGAGGTGCTGGCAACAGGGAAGACCAATCAACAGTCTTATTAGAAGGATGAACTAAGGTATCTACCATGATTATTTTTGTCATTTAGTAAATAGTAATTGCTTTCAAGTTGAAAAAAAAAAACCAATTTTTTTAAAATAAGTTTTTATTGATTTTTAGAGAGAGAAGGAGGGAGAGGGAGAGAGAGAGAGAGAGAGAGAGAGAGACATTGCTGTGAGAGAGAAATGTCAATCAGTTGCCTCCCACACAAGCCCTGACTGGGGACAGAACCTGAACCCTGGGCATGTGCCCTGACCAGGAATCTAACCAGTGACCTTTCTGCACACAGACGACCCTCAACCAACTGAGCCATGCTGGCCAGGGCAACACACAATTTTAAAAAATATATATATTTTATTGATTTTTTTTAAAATATATTTTATTGATTTTTCACAGAGAGGAAGGGAGAGGGATAGAAAGTCAGAAACATTGATGAGAGAGAGAGACATCGATCAGTCGCCTCCCGCACATCCCACATTGGAGATGTGCCCGCAAGCAAGGTACATGCCCCCAACCGGAACCGAACCTGGGACCTTTCAGTCCACAGGCCAACGCTCTATCCACTGAGCCAAACCAGTCTCAGCTATTTTATTGATTTTTTTGACAGAGAGTAAGAGAGAGGGATAGAGAGTTAGAAACATTGATGAGAGACTTCGATCAGCCACCTCCTGCATGTCCCCTACTGGGGATGTGCCCGAAACCAAGACATAGGCCCTTGACTGGAATGGAACCTGGGACCTTTCAGTCTGCTGAAAGGTCTATCCGCTGAGCCAAACAGGTTTCGGCAACACACAATTTTTGACTTTGGTTCTATTTGATTCCTACCCTTAGTTATTTTGATTGTTATATTCTTCTTTTCATTATTATATTCTTAAGTCTGTGTTTCTGGGAATTTGTTCTTTTACATTTAGCTCCTTAATTTTCAACTTTTCGCTTCTTTTCTAATATTAATATTTAAAGCCATACATTTCTCTTAAGACTTTACTTTCTCTGCATCTTATTATCCCCAATAATGTTTTTTGTCTTAAAGTCTATTTTTCTTCTGATATGCTAGTAAATATAACTATACACTTTATTTAATTTTACTTTTGGTTAAAATTTACCTGAAAGGGTTTTTTTTTAATTAATTTTATTTTAAAATATGGAATGCTTACCCTAGTTGGATTGGCTTAGTGGATAGAACGTTGGCTTGTGAACTGAAGGGTCCTGGGTTCGACTCTGGTCAAGGACACATGCCTGGGTTGCAGGCTCAATCCCCAGTAGGGAGCATGCAGGAGGCAGCCAATCAATGTTTATCATCATTGATGTTTCTATCTCTCTCTTCCTCTCCTTCCCTCTCTGTAATCAACATACACACACACAAAACATGGAATGCTTTACAAATTTGTATGTCATCCTGCATAGGCATAATGCTAGTTTTCTCTGTATTATTCCAATTTTAGTATATTTGTTGCTAAAGGTAGCACTTTTTTTGAAATATCTTTTAAAAATATATATTTCTATTGATTTTAGAGAGGAAGGGAGAGAGAGAGAGACAGAGAGAGAGAGAGAGAGAGAGAGAGAGAGAGAGAGAGAGAGAGAGAGAAATATCAATAATGAGAAAAAAATCATTGATTGGCTGCCTCCTGCAGGCCCCACACTGGGGATCTAGCTTGCAACCTGGTTCATAGGCTGATGTTCAACCTCTGAGCCACCTGGCCAGGCACTTATTTCTTTTTAAACCTGATATCTATATTGTTCCTCTGATAAGATGAGAACTTTAGCGTGCTCTAATGTTCCTTGATATCTCCTCACTCATTATAATGATATTGTCTGAAATTTTAACTCTGTGCTTTTAAGAAAATAATTCTTCCTTTTTTGGAAAAAGAAGATGTTTTGTTTTTGTTCTGTTGTTTTAAGACTACAGCAAGCCTTTCCAACATTTTTTATTAACTTTACTTCTTATCTCTTCCAGCATCTCCTGGATTTGTTTTTCTCCTTGAATTCTCTCCAAGAACAACATTTCCTATGTGCGTCTTTGCATGACAATACTTTGCATGCCTGAAACTATTTTTATTATTTCACATTCACATTTGAGTGATAATTTAAATAGTTCAAAAACATGTTCCTTTAAACTCTTAAGATATTTATTCCATTGTCCCCTTGTATCTATTTATCCACCATACTACTATCTAGCACAACTCTATTGTAGTTTTGAAAAGTCTAATTTCTTTTTGTAATTTTTATTTATTGATTTGAGAGAGATTGGTTGCTATTCCACTTACTTATGCACTGATTGATTCTTGTAGGTGTCCTGACCAGGGATCAAATCTGCAACCATAGTGTATTGGGATGACGTTCTAACCAACTGAACTACCTGGCCAGGGCAAAAAGTCCAATTTCAATTTTATTTCTTATCCCTTTGGAAATTCTCTATGTTTTTGTTTTGTTTTGTTTTTTTCTGATTAGAAGCTTTTAGAATTTCCTCATTTGGGTTGATATTCTTAAACTTTACTGAAATGTATTTAGAATTATTATTATTATTTTATTGATTTCAGAGAGAAAGCGAAAAGGGAGAGTCAGAAACATCAATGATGAGAGAGAATCATTGATCAGCTGCCTCCTACATGACCATACTGGGGATTGAGCCTGCAACCCAGGCACTTGCCCTTGACTGGAATCAAACTGGCACCTTTCAGTCTGGAGGCAGTTGCTGGATCCACTGAGGCAAACCAGCTAGGGCTAGAATTATTTTTATCTTTTCTGTTGGGCACTTCATGAACACTTTCAGTCTGATGTCTTTCATTTTCCTTTAATGCTGAAAAGTCCTTTCTTTAAAAATATTTTTTCTCTATGGTACATCTACATAATGGAATACTATGTTGCCATAAAAAAGGAGGAATTCTTACCATTTGCAGCAACCTGGATGGAACTGGAGAGCATTATGCTAAGTGAAATAAGCCAGTCAATGAAAGAAAAATACCACGTGATCTCACTCACTTATGAATAATAAAGAACATTATAAACTGGTAAACAAAAAAATAAATACAGAGACAGTAAAGCATCAAACGGACTGTAAAATTACAGTAGGAAGATTAGGGAGAGGTGAGGTAGATAAGAAATCAACTGGAAGACTTGTATGCATGCATATAAGCATAATCAATGGATGCAAGACACTGTGGGGTTAGGGCATGCATGGGAATGGGGGGTAGGGGCAATGGGAAGATATGTATACATGTAATATAGTAATAAAAAATAAAAATAAATAAAATAAAAAATAAAAATATTTTGTTTTCTAATATTCCTAAACTACAAATGTTGGCACTTTTACTTCTTTTCTCCATGTCTCATAATATCTTTCTATTTCCCTTTACTTGTTCCTTCCTTTCTTCCTTCTTGGGGGTTTCTTGAAATCTGATCTTAAATCTAATCATTCATCCTTCAGCTATATCAAACAACCATTTATTCCATCTATAATGTCCTTTATTTCATCTATTATATTTTTCCTGGCTAATGTTTTTATTTGGTTCTTTCTTTTTTTTCATTTCTTGCTTATTTTTTCATATTGTTAATACTTTTTTTATATTTTTTCTATGTTAAATCTTTGTGCTTTTTGTTTAGAAGGCATCTGTTTCTAACAATATGGGCAAAAGATTTGTTGGCTTTCTTTTGAGATAGTTCTAGTTGTATGACATCTTCTTAATTTGGCCTGTCAGCTCAGATTCTCCTGGGGTTATTAACTCCTGTGCCCGGAAATGCTTCTTGAGAAAGGGGGAAGAGAGAAAGGTCAGCTCCAGTCTTCCCCAAAGAACCTCACAAAATCATTTTGGCTTTACCTTCAAACCTCCAAGAAACAAACTGAAAGGGATTGGAAGGAGTGGGAGTGAATAAGTCAATGCCCAAGGCTACTTAGGCACCATCTGTTTCCCACTATCTCCCCCACCCCCACTCTCTTGATTTGATCACTGTCACAGGTCTGGGTCATGACCCCAGATTTTTGCAGCGAGAGGCCAGGGAACAGCTAAACCAAGGTGATGGTGGAGGGGTACAAGAGCAGAATTTAAACTGCTTCTTAGGAATGTATCCTTTCATAGCCCTGCAGGCTACCCTTTGTCTCAGCTGCATGTGAGAGAGAGAGACAGAGAGAGAAAGAGAGAACTAACCAATTAAAAAGAGTTTTCTCAGGGTTTTCTCCCTGTTATTTTGGTTCCTTATCTTCTGTATCAGTTTCAGTTTGAGTTTCTGGGGGTGGGGGTGGGGTGATTTGAGGAGGAAGCAGCAGCCCATACCATTTTGCTATTTTAGTAGAAACTGAAAGCACATGTATAATCTTGAGTCCAAACTGGGATAAAGGTAAGTTCTTCAGAAAATGAAACATAACATGCCAAGCAACCATCAATTCTACCCCTAGGTACATATATGCCCAAGAGAACTAAAAACATATATCCACACAAAAACTCACACATGAATTTTCATAGAGATATTATTAATAGCCACAAAGTGGAAAAAAAACCCAATGTTCATCATTAGATTAATGAGTAAACAAAATGTGGCATAACCATAAAAATGAATGAAAATTCAATGTAGATGACCTTGAAAACATAATGCTAAGTGAAAGAAGCCACTGAAAGCCATATATGGTAGAAATCCATGTATATGAAATGTTGAATAGGAAATGCATAGAAACAAAGTAGGTAAGTAGTTGGCAGGGGCTGGACAAAGGAGAATGGGGGGTTGTTCATGGTTTAAGATTTCTCTTTGAGGTGGTGAAAATCTGGAATTAGATAGTGGTGATGGTTGTACAGATTTGTGATTACACTAAAACCCACTGAAATGTATACTTTACAACGTTGAATATTATCGTATGTGAATTACATCTCAATTTTTAAAAAAGTTTAAGGTAACCTAATAAAGTAAAAACTATTTGCACTTACAACTAGAAGTATAAGCACATAAATATTAGCTAACCAAATAAAAAATCACGGACTTTAATGTAATAATTAAGAGTGTAGATTCACTCTAGCTGGTTTGGCTCAGTGGACAGAACGTCAGCCTGCAGATTGAAGAGTCCAGGGTTCGATTCTGATCAAGGGCACAGGCCTAGTAAAGGGTGTGCAGGAGGCAACCAATCAATGATTCTCTCTCATCATTGACATTTCTATCTCTCCTTCTTCCTTCCTCTCTCTAAAAAAATCAATAAAAATATTTTTAAAAAGAAAAGAGTGTGGACTCTGCATGGGCTGGTGTGGTTCAGGGTTGAGTGTGAACCATGCACCAAGAGGTTACCAGTTCGATTCCCAGTCAGGGCACATGCCCATGTTGCAAGTTAGATCCTCAGTAGCGGATATGCAGGAAGCAGCCAAAGAAGGTTTCTCTCTCATCTCATAATGTTTCTATCTCTCTTTCCCTCTTCCTTTCTCTCTCTCTAAAAATGAATAAAGCCGAAACGGGTTTGGCTCAGTGGATAGAGCATCAGCCTGCAGACTGAAAGGTCCCAGGTTCGATTCCAGTCAAGGGCATGTACCTTGGTTGCGGACACATCTCCAGTGGAGGGCATGCAGGAGGCGGCTGATCAATGTTTCTCTCTCATCGATGTTTCTAACTTTCTATCCTTCTCCCTTCCTCTCTGTAAGAAATCAATAAAATATATTTAAAAAATAAAAATGAATAAAAACATTTTTTTAAAAGGAGTGTGAACTCTAAAACCAGGCTGCCTATTATACCCCATGTTCCATCACTACTGAGTGTCCTTCAGTAACCTCTCTGTGCCTCAATTTCTCCCTCTGAAAAGTGGGTCTAATAATAGTACCTATTTCAGCCGAGACCAGTTTGGCTCAGTGGATAGAGCATTGGCTTGCGGACTGAAAGGTCCCAGGTTCGATTCCGGTCGGGGGCATGTACCTTGCTTGCAGGCACATCCCCACTGTGGGGCATGCAGGAGGCGGCTGATGGATGTCTCTCTCTCATTGATGTTTCTGACTTTCTGTCTCTCCCCCTTCCTCTCTGTAAAAAATCAATAAAATATACTTAAAAAATAAATAATAATAATAGTACCTATTTCATAGAGTTGCTGTGAAGATTACATGTAATGATATAATAAACTATACATACTAAGTATTAAAAGATTAATGAGGAAATAACAGATTATTTCAACAGATGTTAAAAAACAGATAGTTTACCTTATTATTACAATACTTTTGAAACTCAGCAAACTAAGAATAGAAGGGAGCATCCTTACCTTAGTAAAGATATTATACCAAAAATGAACTGCAAATATTACACTTAACTGAGACTTCTTAGTGTGTTCCCTTTAGCATGGGAACAAAACTAGGACGTCCAGCCACCACTATTTACCATATTACTGGAAGTCTGGCCAATGCCGTAAAAAAGAAATAAGATGTCAGAGGGGTGAGGATTCACTACTGCATATAACATAATCATCTGTCTAAAAAAGCCAACAGGCCTGGCAGTATGGCTCAGTGGTTGAGAGCTGACCCAGGAACCAGGAGGTCACGGTTTAATCTTAGAGCACATGCGTGGGTTGCAGGCTCTATCCCTAGTGCGGGTGTGAAGGAGGCAGCCAAACAATGATTCTCTCATCACTGATGTTTCTATCTCTCCTTTCCTCTCCCTTCCTCTCTGAAATCAATAGAAATTATATATTGGGAAAAAAGAAAAAGCCAACAGAATCATAAAAAAAAAAAACATACACACACACAAAAACAAACCACTATTAGAATCTATTAGAAAGCTCAGCAATATTACTGAATAGCAACCTATCAAAATTAATGAAATTTGTCTCCACCAGCAATAACCGACTAGAAAGCATAATTTAAAAAAATAAGAAACATGTCACAATGACAACAAAATCTTAATGTATTTAAGAATTAACCAAGAATATGTAGATATCTACTGAGAAAACTTTAAGACCATGGTCATAGAGATAAATGATAATCCGTTTTTGTGGTGTTTTTTTTAGATAGATGATAATCTGAAAAAATGAAAAAACATGCCTTAGAAGGAATAACTCAAATTTTATATAGATGCCGACTCTCCTCAATGTCTACAAATTAATTGCGAACTCAATAATAATTCTAAATTTGAGGTTCACAGAGAAAGGTCTACCTTGAGAAGACTGAGTAAAGACCCCCAGGGTGCTAGCCTTGCCGGTTAAGACACACTATGAAACCATGGGAATAAAATGTATTGTAGCATGGTTCAAGAACACACAAATAGCCCAATGGAATAAAATGGAAAGCTTAGAGAAAAATCCATGTATGTATGAGAACTTGAAATACAAGAAAGGTGGCACACAATCAGTGTGGAATGACTGATTTATTTAGTAGGTGGCTCACAGTAACATGATGATGACTTACCACTGCATGCAAAAGAAGACCCAATGGATTAAAGGCCTAAATGTGAAGGGAAAAATCTCAAGTCAACAGGAGAATATATTTGTGACTTAGGAATGAGTAAGTATTTCTTTTAAAAAAAATTATTATGAATTTCAGAGAGGAAGGGAGAGGGAGAGATAAAAACATCAATGAGAAAGAATCCTGCACACCTCACACTGGGGATTGAATCCAGGCATGTGGAATTGAATCCATTGTTTGTGGATTTGCTCAACTGCGGAGCCACGCCTGCAAGGCTAAGTATTTTTAAGTGAAACATTAAAAACATAAACTATTTTAATCACATTAAAATTAGGGATTCTATTCAAAGCGTGATACAATAGACAAAGTTAAATGTCAGAAGCCTGGCCCTGGCCCTGTAGCTCAGTTGGTTGTAGTGTCCTCCCAATTGGCCAAGGTTTTGGGTTTGATCTCTGGTCAAGGCACAAGTAAGATTCAACCAACGAATGCATAAATAAGTGGGACAACAAATCTCTCTCTCTCTCTCTCATCAATAAAAAATAAATAATAAAAAGACAGAAGACAGTGGAAGAAGATATTCACAATGACTGGAAATGACTAAAACTGATAATGATTCAAAAAACAAAGAATTCCTGCCAATCAACATTGGCAACAGATACATAAGCAGCCAATTTATAGAAAAGGAAAAGCAAAAGGCTAACAAGCACATGAAGAGATGCTCAGGCATATTAGTCAT
>PVJN01037677.1:0-20772 GCA_004026805.1 Lasiurus borealis | reverse complement strand
TAATACATAAGTTGATAGAAATTCAGTTATACTGATAACCAATGTATGAAAATACAACTGCCATACCAACTTTTTATGCTTTTTATAAAATTGTAACTATACAAGTAGGAGAATATGATGCACAGGGCTTATGTTTTTAAAATTTTACTTATGTATATCATTGAGAATATTCAAAAACAAAGTACTTATATGTTTAGAACTTTAAAGACAGCCTTGCGTTTCTGGTTTGAATGTACATAATGAAATAAAAATGAGCCCTCTTTCTAGGATTTTATGTTAGTAAACAATGATATAATGATTCAATGTGTACATATATCTTGGTACCCAGTAAAAACATGTATATATGTATGATAAATTTTTGAAGAGGAATTATTAGGTCAAAGGTCAAACACCTTTTAAATTTAATTAATTGTCCAGTTGCTCCATCAAAGCCAGAGACCTACTCTCTCACCTGTGGTATGTATGCCATTGCCTCTTTCTTCATGCCCCTATTGTACACTTTTAACTTTTTAGTACTCGTTAGTCAGCAGAGAAAATTTCATTCTAATGTGGTTCTAATTTGAATTTAATAATAATGTTGATACTTTTTAATGAATGTATATTTTGTGCATGAGTACCTATTCTGTGCTTTATTCATTTATGTTTTTCTTTTAGAAATCCATTTTATGTTTCTGTGTTAAATAAGTAGATCTATATCTAAAATATTTGCTACATATATTTTATGTTTTTGCTTTTATTTAAGCATTTTCATTTTGTAGGGATTTTTATAGCATAAAGATCTACTTTAATGTTTCACTTTTATCCTATTAAGCAGGCACAATTTCACTTCCTAACTCCAGTTTCTACCAAGGTACCCCTAATTTAATGTATCTTATATTTTAAACTTACATATTAGATTTTGTTTAAAAACACTATGCATCTTAGTAAAATGTTTTAAAAAAGTTTCCTTTTATTAACTTAGTCACACCTTAACTTGATATTAAAATATATCTGCAATATGACCATAGACTATTTGAGTCTCTCATTAATAGAAACTTGTATCATAAATCTGAACTATATTTCCTCTTCTGTTTTCATAGTCATTAATTCTAGCTTTTATTCTATTTCTTTCCACCAAGATTGTATTAAGTATTCTTATTTTTATAAGATCTTACCAGATTCCCTTTTGAAAGGCATTACAAGAGGAAACACATGAGAATTTAACAAATATTGTTCTGAATAGTCTTAGATGGCGGTGATACTTATTAAGTGGATTGGAATTAGAGAGTATGGTTTGTGTCCTAATTCCATTACCTAAAGCAGATGACTTTTGTTAAAATGGAGTTACATTTCTGAGACATTATTAGTTTTCAAAATACCTGTAATACAGAGGCTGTACTACCTCTGCAAATAATTTTAAATAACCCTATCTAATAAACAGGGAATATGCTAATTGACCATTACTCCATCACAAAGATGGCTGTACCCACAGCTGAAGCCAAATTTCCATAAGGAGACAATGAGCAATCAGCAGTGACCTGCGGCTATGCCCTCCCACGCCCATGTAGAGTTTGACAGGGGACCTCAAGCCACACCCCCTGCCCTGGCATCAGGCTGGGGGACCTCAGGCCACAGCCCCCGCCCCAGCGTCAGGCCAAGATACTTGAGGCCATGACTCCCTGGCTAGCTGGGCTTGACAAAGGACTTCAGGCCGTGCTTCTGGCCTTGGCACCAGGCCAGGGGACCTCAGGCCACACCCCCACCTGGCAGGGCTTGATGAGGACTTCAGGCTGTGCTTCCCCCCCCCCTGCCAAGTAGGACTTGACAAGGGACCTCAGGCCATGCTCCCCACCCAGTGGGGCTTGGCAGGAGGCCTCAAGATACACCCTCACTGCTGGGTGGGGAGAACTCAGGATGCACCCGCTGTACAGCAGGGCTTGACAGTGGACCTGATGCTGCACCCCCTGTACTGGAGGGACTTGACGGAGGACCTGAGGCTGTGCCCCCTCCTAGTGCTGGGCCAGGGGACCTGAGACTGTGACCCCCACCTGAGGCTTGACGGGAGATCTCAAGGCATGCCTCCCATCCCTGGTCTGAGCTAGGGGACCTCAGACCATGCCCTCCATCCTGGTCCCGGGCTAGGGGACTTGAGGCTACGTGCCCTGCCCAACAGGGCTTGACAAGCGTGGGACTGGCCAGGTCTGGGTGTAGCCCAATGCGGGTGGAGGCCAGCCAAGTCTGGCTCTCATACAATTTTGAGGTGCATGTGGGTGGCTGGGATTTGACTCTGGGTTTCATGGTGAGCCCCAGACTCTGACTGGAGGAAGGTTTTCATATACATTTTACTAATTTTCTTTCATCTAGGACACTTCTATTATAGAGAAAGGGCAAATAGCAATATTAACGTATTTCCTCTAATTAATCTTCTTTTAATGTGCATGAATTTCATGCACTGGGCCACTAGTTTTAAAATAAATATTTATAAAACCACTTTTTTATTACAAATTTCAACAAAGTCTTATTTTGCTAACTTGTATATAAAATTGAAAAGATAAATATTCAAATGTTCAGGATTTCTTGTTTTGCATAATTAAATTTATGTTTCTTTAACAATTTGTTAATTGAAATTGACTTGAAACATAAGCATATATTGTTTGCCATCATTAGTAAAGTTTAATAGGTCATTCAAGGACAGAATCTATTATTTCTTCTAAGAATCCCACACGTTATATTCAGAACTAAAAACCTGGTGCACTAAAGTCTGTTAATTAGCTACATAAGGCTAGTAATTGTAATCTAAAAACATTTAAATATTTTCCAGCTACTTAGGCTTTAAATCTTCAATTAAAAACACTTAAGAATTATAACTATGATATAACTAATTAATTACCCAAATCATAGCTCTATTTCCACTTTTTATGAAGATTATAGGGCTAAATTTCTAGCAAACATGGATTAAAGAATAAGTGTAATCCTACTAGACTCATTTCTGTATTCAAAATTTAATATTTATCTTTCCTCCCAATCTAATTTTTTTAAGGAATCAGACTATAACCATTCATGCAAGAGAAAAATCTTAATAGTTTCCATGTTCTGTCCCATTAAACCCATTACCATAGTCAATTCTACTTCCTAAGTAAATCTACCTTTAATTCTCTGTATATGCTGCTACTCTTATTTGAGTTTTCATCATCTCTTTCAACTGGATAGTTATAATAATTTCCTAAATGATAAATAATTTTTATCTTTCACCATTCTTTACAGTGCCACTAAATACACACACTGAATCACATCACATTCCTTTTTTATATACTCATATTTGCTTTGTATTCTCTATATTCATATAATATCCAGATTCCTCTATAAGATCTATAAAGCTACACAGGAACTCTCCACAGCATATATTTCAAGTTTTAGCATTATAAACAGCAAATCTTAACAATCAGATTATTTGTTATATATTGCTTTGGCTGACCCATTTAGTTGGTATTTCCTTTCCCTACCTCTTAGCCTGACAAAATCATATTCCTCTTTGCAGTATACATAAGTGACACTTCCTATGTGAATGTTTTCCTAGCCAACTTCACAGATACAATTACTTCCTTCTTTCTTTGTAGATCATCCACATATCAACATTATTGGCATTTCTGTCTTTGTTTTATAGCTGCCTATTATTTATTTTTACATCAAATTTGGGTCTTTCTAAGATCAGACATCATAAATTTTCTATAATTATACCTTTTAGTCTGTTGCTGATATTTGGCCCTCTGAGAATATTTATTGTTGTTTGGAAAGAGTAATAATGAAAAAGGAGCTCAAATGATCTGTGAAGAAAGGGAAGGAGATAGGGCATGTGAAATGGTATCCTTCACATTGGAGTATTTTTTTTTATTCTTCTACTGCACTCTTACCATTTGCAGTAAGTCTCATCACTCATGGGTTGTTATTACTGAGGTCCTCACAGAAGAAATATTATTCCATTTCTGGCTGCTCTCTGCAGCACTTATACTTCGTTATTTCCCTAGGGGTTTCATGTCCTTTAATTTTTTTCACACTCCCTTTTTCTTCAGTAGCATCTGTATTGAAGGACTGGTGCCAAGTAATCAACTTCACTTCTGGGAAGAAAAAAATCCCGGCCCAAACCAATGGTTTATTTTATAGACAAAAGCATCCCTCCATATTTTCTGCAAAATCTTTGAAACATTTCAGCACAGTGGAGTAGTGTATGCCAACTGCTGAAATGCCAAAGCTCCATAATGGAAAAATAAGAAAAGGATCAAAATTCTTTTCACCTAAGAAATTGCTCTTAGTTCAAGTAGCACTTAACTGGTGAAATGATATGTCCTGGAGCAGAAATTTCATCTTTGGCAGCTGCAATACTTAAGACCCACTGACTGCCCTTTGTTCCTACTTATTCAGAGAGTCTCAATTTTGAAGGAGGATGATTCAATTTAGATTAAATTCCTCTTCGTGTTTTTTTTTTAAATCATGAAACGAGGTGTTGGGTGGATCATTTAGGGTTCTCCCACTTGCAGATTCCTTATTACTTAATATAATGCCAGTTCATTTTACTGACAGCAACTTTATATTCCGCCACCTACCTTTTATTAAATGCACAGAGTTCAGTTTTACAGCAAAGAACAGAGAGGAAGTGAATGTGGGCATGGGGTTGAGGAGGCGAAACAGACAAGGTTGGCAGATGGTAATGATCCTTTTAGTTATACCCTCAGGAATAAGCTGTAAAAAAAAAGCACCTTAATGTATCACTGTACAAGAAAATATAAGGCAACATATCTTGAGTTGAGGAAGATGTTGTCGCACTTACTATACAACTGTGGAAAGTTTTCTATCTCTCTTTATAAAAAAAAAGTTAGGAAAATATAGACATCAGTCTACTTCCACTTGAATAAAATATAATGAGTTCTTCTGAAAGACACAGAAGAGGCTGTAGCAGTCCCATTCATTTAGTATGTGGCTCGAATATGTGGTACCTGGTCAATAACATCCTCTCAGCCTACCACTAACTAGGGATGGTTCTTTTGCATATCCACCATCCAGTGGATGGCTTAGTGTTAGGACTGGCAAATTTAGCAAATAAAAAGGAAGGGGACTGCATTTCATTTAATATTCAGGTGACAAATAATTTAAGTACATATAACTGTTGCAATGTTCTAAAATAGTCATTGTTTCTCAGAAATTCTACTTTAACTGGGCATTATATATTTTATCTGGCAATTCCATACTAGGATATTAGAAGTCTGTTAAATAGGCATAGGTGTTTTTTGTTTGTTTGTTTGTAGAAGCATGCATTAACCTAAGATAAGCAAATAATATGAGGCATAGAGGACAGTATCTTCCAAATACCAGATGTTTTTTACTAGACAGAAATATTGTCAGTTATACTGAAATATTTTAAATTATACCTTAGTTTTCTTGAGCCCCAATATGTGGAACTAGAGAAGTTATTGGATATGTGTATCCTGAGACTCCCAATAACCCACCTAAATTTCAGACTTGAAAGATCTCTTGTATATTCAAGGATATTTATTGCAACATTGTTCAAAAGGGTAAAAAATTAGAAACAGCTGATTTTTCCATTCACAAGAAAATAAATATAATCATATGATCTATTCATTAAGGTTGAACACAGGATGGTTTATGCATATTTGTTATTACAGTGATACCTCGAGATATGAGTTTAATTCATTCTGTAACCTTGCTCGCATATCAAGTTGCTCGTATCTCAAAGCAAATTTCCCTATTGAAATCAATTGAAATGCCATTAATCCGTTCCAGCCCCCAAAATGCAACCCCAGTTGTTCTTATTACGTGTTTCTGAATAAGAAAAATGTATTTATAAATGACAAATATTGTATAAAAACATAATAAAAGAGAATGTAAAGGAATAAACTGGTTTTATAAAGTGTATTTAGCTACTCGCTACACTCTTAATGCTACACTTTATCCCTAAACTGAATGTAACTTAACTAATCTTCACTGAACTTAATTGCTACTGGTCTTTGCATTTTTGGCTGATTTCAACAAAACATGTCCAACAAGGTTTGCCTCTTCCTCCCTTTCAGAATGTTTCTGAAATGGGTGAGGCAAGTTTCATTGAACAGCTCTGATGCACAACCAATAGCAACTTTTTCGGGGTGTTTCTTTTCCATGAAGTGTGACACCCTCTCTCACATTCCTAAGATCTCCTTTATCTCACTTGTAGAGATCTCCTCCACCTCTGGCTCCTCCTCAAAACCAATTTCTTAGAGAACCTCCACGTGTTGCTGAGACTGCAACTCTTGTAACTCCTCTGTGGTGAGTTCCAGAGAGTGGTCCTCGACGAGCTCATTCAGGTCTCTCTCATCCACCTCCAGGCCCATGGGTTTTCCCAGAGACACTATCTCCTCCTCCACTGGCACCTCAGGTTCGAATCCTTCGAAGGTCCTTTCGGCTACGGCCTCAGGCCATAGCTTCTTCCATGCAGAGGTCAAAGTCCTCGTTGTAACACCCAGCCAGGCCTGATCAATAATTCTGAGGCATATTATGATGTTAAAATGGTTCTTCCAGAACTCTCGAAGGGTGAGGTTTGTGTTCTTTGTCACCTCAGAGCAGCGCCAGAACAGGTGCTTGATGTACAGCTTTTTAAAATTAGAAATCACCTCCTGATCCATGGGCTGCAGGATAGGAGTGGTGTTGGGAGGTGGGTACACAACCTTTATAAACTTGAACTCTTCGAGGAGTTCATCTTTGAGGTTTTGTGGGTGAGCAGGAGCATTGTTGAGGACGAGGAGGACTTGTATGGTTAGGTTGTTTTCCTGTAGATATTTCTTAACAGAAGGGCCGAAAACCAGGTTTACCCACTCCACAAAGAACTGCCTGGTGACCCATGCCTTCGGGTTTACCCTTCACATAACTTTCAGTTTGTCTTTTAAAACCTTATGTGACTTAAAGACTCTGGGGTTTTCTGAATGGTATAGGAGCAGAGGCTTGATCTTGCAGTCGCCGCTCACATTGGCACACAGTGCGAGAGTTAGCCTCTCCTTCATGGGTTTGTGGCCTGGCATTGCCTTCTCCTTTGCCATAATATAAGTCGTATTCAGCATCTTCTTCCAGAAAAGCCCTGTCTCCTCACAGTTGAAGACTTGCTGGGGGATATATCCTTTGGCTTCTATCAGTTCGGAAAAGGTTTTGAGGTAATCCTTAGCTGCCTTCACATCAGAACTTGCTGCCTCACCATGCCTGACTATGGAGTGAATGCCGGACCTTTTCCTGAAGTTATCAAACCAGCCTCTCCTGCTTTAAATGAGTCTTTCGATGCTTCGTCCGTGGAAGTGCTCCAGCACATCACCATAAATCACTCGTGCCTTCTCGCGTATGATGCCCTGTGTTAATGTAACTCCTTTAAGCTGCTTCTCCGTCATGCACACCATCAGTAGATTCTCCATCTTTTCATGTAGAGAGCTACGGAGCTTAGAAATTATTGTAACGCCCTTAGCTGGCATTATACCCTTTATCGACTCCTTCTGTTTAAGCACAGTGCATATCCTTGAAGTACTATGCCCATACTGCCTCGCCAAGTCAGCCGCTCACACACCTTGTTCATATTTTTCTATGATTTCATGCTTTAATTCAATAGACATCATCCTCTTCTGAGCACTGACTTTTCCGCTTGCTTTCTTCGGACCCGTGGTTATAAAAAGAAATGTGATAAAGTATGTAAATGCACAAAAGATGCTTCGACAAAGAGGTAAACAAGCACACTGACTGAGGCGTGGGAAACTATGAGATGCTGGTGGGTCCTGTGCAGCCGGCCAATCCGCACGATTACTCATATCTCAAATGTTGCTCATATTTCAAAGCAAAAAATCGCTCGCTCGAAGGATTGTATCTCAAAAATCTTGTATGTTAGGGCACTCATATCTCGAGGTACCATTGTATGTCCTCAGGAGTTTACTCTGTTTTTAATTTTTAATTAAAAAAATTAGATTGCTTATGGAGACAGAAACTATAGTCTGTGGGAGTTCTTTGTTAAAGTTATACTTTTAATGTGATATCTGCTAAATTAGTGTGCTGATGCCAAACTAATGAACTTTATCAAGCAATTTAACATTTATTAAAAGGATAAAATATGTCTGGCTGGCATGCTCAGTGTTTGAGAATCACCTTATGAACCAGGAGGTCATGGTTCAATTCCGTATCAGGGCACATGCCTGGGTTGTGGGATTTACCCCAGTGTGGGGCGTGCAGGCGAAAGGCAATCAATGATACTCTCTAATCATTGTTGTTTCTCTCTCTCTCTCTCTCTCTCTCTCTCTCTCTCTCTCTCTCTCTCTCTGGTCTCCTCTTCTCTCTCTCTCTCCTCCTCACTCATTCACTCTCCCTTTTTCTCTTGGCAAACAATAAAAATTTTAAAAGTATTACATATGCCAGGTGCCTTGAAAACATAAGCATTATGTGAAGTGGAGTTTACTATTCCTATTTCTGTTTGAGGCTCAGTGAGTAACTTGCTGATTGTCGAGCTAGCAAGTGCTGGATCTGGGAATCATGTTTCTCTTTTTATTTCACTCAGTACAGCTCACTTCTACAACTATATATCTAACCCATTTATAATAGGACAATTTAGAAAATTTAGTCTCTTATATTAGAACTTTGTTGAAATTGGACTAGTTCTGTATGATTCATATACTATATGTTGTTGGATATGTATGATTTACCTTTTGACATCTAAGTTAAAAATCTGTATTCATATGTGACTAAAGTAAATGTATGGTTAAATGTAACTGACAATGATTGTGGGTCAAATAACATAGCTTATGTAAAATTTAAAAGATTGATCACATTCTACTTTGTAAATACTCTTTAAAAAACAAATTTTACATAAGGAAAATCCAGACACATAGTATATGATATTGAAGGTTGGTTAAATTAAAATTATTAACCAATACTTTTTAAGAATATTATTTAAACTAACGGTTAGTTTCTACTTTTTATAACTGAAGGAATGGTATTAGCTCAGCCAGTGTTGCTCAATGGTTGAGCATTGACCTATAAACCAGGAGGTCATGGTTTGATCCTAGGTCAGGTCACATGCCTGGGGTATAGGATCAGTCCTCAGTAGGAGGATTGCAGGAGGCAGCTGATCAATGATTCTCACTCATCATTGGTGTTTCTATCTCTCTCTCTCTCTCTTTCCTCTCTGAAATTGTTAAAAATATATATTTTTAAAAGAGAATGAGATTAAAATTTATTCTGATAAATTATTTATATATAATTTGCAAAACTCAATACCAAAACATTAACTAGAATGAATAAGTTAAAATATTAGCATGTGTATTATTTGATGTGAAAAAAATGGGTATTTTATTTATTATTATTTTTTATTTCTATTACCTGGGAAGAAAAGTAATTTCTTATAATTCACTTGAAATGGAAGAGAACTCAATGAAAAAGTTTTTTCGTTTCTCAAAAGCTATGTAGTATAACTTAAAAGTGAAATTATGAATAATTTCCCTAAAAAAATAGACAGGAAGATAAAAGGGAAAAAATCCTGGATAAAAATTAACTAATTCTTGGACTCTTTAGTCCCCACTTTTCTTTACATTATTCTTATGCATTTCTGAATTTTGATTTGAAAAGACAGAAATGATATCTTTACACAGTAAATGTAAATAAAGAAGGAAAAGTATTATTTTCCATTGTTAGTTTGTATGAACTACTTTGAGATAACATCCTAATAAGTAAAAACCCAGAGTCCATAACATCCAAAAATGACTGAAAGTTCTACTGCTCAGAAGTCAGTCCTGCAGTCAGTGCTGGGTTGCCTTGGCGACCCAGAACTGACTTCCTCTGCTGTGGGCGCAGCGACCCAGCATTAACTGCTAAGGGGGCTGCAGATCAGCCTGGAGAGAAGCCTGAAGAGAGAGACAGGTTCTGATCTTCAGCCTCCATGTCAGCTATTAATCAGCCGTTGCCTTTCTCTTTCTCTCCTGGCTTTACCAGCAGATGCACCTTTTTCTCTCCAGGCTGTGGATCAGCCCACTTCCTAATCAGGCCTGGAGATAGGCCCAGAGACGTTGACTGGCATAGAAGCTGACCAATCAGAGCCAAATCTGGGTGAACTGTGAGGAGCCAATGGCTGCCTAAGAGTTGGAGCTTTTGACACTGACTGGCATAGAAACCGACCAATCAGAACCAAATCTGGGTGAACTGTGAGGAGTCAATGGCTGCCTAGGAGGTGGAGCTTTTGATGCTGACTGGAATTTAAACCAACCAATCAGAACAAATTAGCTGGCAGGGGAGGGCAGTTGGGACAAGATCTGGCTGGCAGGGGAGGGCAATTAGAGGTGATCAGGCAGGCAGAGGCAGTTGGGTGCCAGATCAGGCCAGCAGGGGAGGATAGTTAGGGCAATAAGACAGGCAGACATAGAGGCTAGGGGCAATTAAAAAGACAGGCAGAAGTGTGAGGGACAATCAGGCAGGCAGGCATGTGAGTGATTAGGAGCCAGCAATCCCAGATTGTGAGAGGGATTTCCGATTGCCATCTTAGGCCCAATCCTTCCTAAACTGGCATCAGACATCCCCCAAAGAGTCCCCAATTGGAGAGGGTGCAGGCTAGGCTGAGGGAAACCCCTTTCCATGCACAAATTTCATGTACCATTCCCCTAGTTTAAATATAATTAATATTTCATTTATGTGAGAAATCATTAACTATTAGATTTTGCATCTACAATCATTATCTTTATTGCAATGTTTATTGTTAAAATGTATAAATTATTACATAAAATATCTGTATTATGGCTGCTATTCATCTGCCTTTATGTCTATGAATGGCTATTAATATTCTAAAGTGAAAAAATTGAATGTAAAAATAGATTTTCATTATATATGTAAAATACATTTAATCCTGGATTACATGAAAACTATTTTATTTCTCTATTTCAATCAAATATAAAACTTCAAATAATAATGACCAAATAAAATTAATATATAACTAGAAAATGTTACATAGAATACACCCTTTTACTTTAAATCTATGTTTTATTATAATGACAGTCTTGCATAAAGCTTTTGGTAATATGCAAGTCCAATATACTATATTTTAAAAGACTCATTATAGCATAAAGGATGGTATGATTTCTATACCAGAACATATATATGCAAAATTACATAAAATAATAATTTCAATATAAAATTGAGTGAAAATGAAAATAATAAAGTTAATTTAAAGGAAAAATAAAATTACATGTCCATAACATTTCATAATTATCTTGGTCATCTCAAATTTTTATCAAATTCCAAATAGTAACATCTAATGAGACAAGCATTATATTGCCTTCTAATTCCTTATTCTGTCTCCAGAATTGAGTATAGTACTTGACACCTAATAAACATTCAATATGTGTTTGTTAATGAGTGAAGGAAATATGCAAATCATAACTTTTCTAGTGTTATGTATGTTTGAATACACCCAGTCAAAATAGTTTTAGCTTTAGACAAAGAGTGCACAGGAGAAAATTTTTCAAAATATTTTTATATGTACTGGTATGTTATTTTATAAAATTTTGAACAATGTGAATAATTCTCTCTGTGGGAAACTGCATGTTTTAGATTTATTAATTGTTTAGCATACAAACTTCCTGAGAGTAATTAAAAGAATGACTAATTTAAAAAACATTGTCTATTTTGAATGTGTGAAACTGTACAATACTAGTATATGCCATAGTGAGGAGGGTTCTATAATAGATGCTTTGTGATGAAGCATTATTTATTTATTTATTTATTTATTTATTTTTTTAAAATATATTTTAAAGAGAGGAAGAGAGAGGGATAGAGAGTTAGAAACATTGATGAGAGATAAACATCAATCAGCCGCCTCTTGCACACCCCTTAATGGGGATGGGCCCACAACCAAGGTATATGCCTTTGACCGGAATCGAAACTGGGACCTTTCAGTCCACAGGCCAATGCTCTGAGCCAAATCGGTTTCAGCCATTATTATTTAATTTAATGAAATTCCAGTGTGGGTGAATATGTAATCTATTTAATTGCAACTCTAAATTAATTTCATGAATGAAATATATCTGTACATGGTATCCCTGCACTTAGGCTGTGATTGTCCATTATATTCTTTTACCAGCTTTGTAAATTATTGAGTTTGTCTAATTAAATTTCATATTATGAGTTGTACTTTAGTAAGTATGGAAGACAATGCATCTTCTTTTTATAAAGAGATAATTTCTTGATTATTTGTTCAGCACCTACTTAGCAAAATACACAAGCATCATGAAATTTTATTCACTTTCAGAAACATTCAACACAACAAAGTATAGTCTAGAAAATGAATTTCAAAGAACTCAAATCATATTGTGATAATATCATACAGACCTCTAATTTACTGTTCCTTGTATTAGAATACAAATTTAATACCAAAAAAAAAAAATCAGAGACCACGTTAACAAGTATACTTACAACTGTGATAATAAACCAAAAGTGTGATTTACAAGGAAACGTAGTGTCAGTAGAAAATTTTCCAGATGACTCTTCACAGTGATCAATAGTATATATACCTTAGTATTTTTATATTGATTTCAGAAATTTTAAATATAGAACTTTTAACATTTACAGAGTCGTCTCTTCATTTCAATCTTTTAAGCTCTCCAAAATATTTACAACAAGGTTACAAATTCAGAGGATTTTCATTTCATTTTAAGATACTCTTCCCCAAATTTTTATTCCTGATATTTTCTCACAAGAAAATCAACACAAAACTAGAATGAGCTAATGCGTTACAGGTTCTCTCATCAATTGGCTACCATACATAATCAATGATACATCCACCATTCTCTAAAATTATCCTTTATTAATAAATTACCCCATGTAAATATATATTTGAACTAAGGTCCTGAAGCTTATACCTCACAAATCATACAAACAATAAAATAAGTTAAAATATTTACATGAGTATTTTAAAGTAAACATTATAACTTAATATCAACATGATACACAATGGATGCTTTTAAACTTTTGTATTAAGGGTAAATTTTAGAAAGGATTATTTAATTCCATTGTATTGATGGTGATTTCCTAGATTGCCAGATAGCTCTGTTGGTTTTGAACATTTTTTTTTTCCTGACTTGCATCCATTTTTGTGTTAAATGAACAATATTTTCAGTTGCACTAATATATCAAAATTATTGATTCTTTCAAAGTGAGTTGCAAAAATATTTCACTTGAAAGCATTTTAATATATGCATAATATTTCTCAGTCTTCATACCATGAATAACTAGTGGACTTTAGGCTGCTGCTTATTTTAATATTGCTTTCACTTCAAAATTAGAGAGGGAGTATGAGAGTGTAATGACCCAGTCTTTGGCAAGTATACACACAATTAAAGTAAGGGCTACCTCCCTGACATCCAAGGTACAGAGAGATGCATTGAAACTAACAAAGCGATAAAAGGGATCTGAAATTGAAGCAGTTTAAGAAATGACAGTTTAATGAAAACAGTGTAAAAATACTATCACTCTGATGGAAAACATCTGTCCTCCACGAATCTTGAATGATGGAAGGTTGCACAGCTCTTGAGCAATGTGTTGCCAGCCTGTGGTTATATCAAGAGCAGGTCAGGCATGGTCTGTCTCCTTTAATATCATAGTTATGACTGTCCAAATATATACCATTCCAGTTGATGCTTTGTCTTCAGCATTGCAATAGGTTGCTTCAGAGTCCATTTCATTTCACTGCTTGTTGGGCTGTTTCAATCAAATGTGGGAATAATACTACTGAACTATAAGGAGAGAGAAAATAAATATATCATTGAGAACTGTTTCCCAAGCAAACACTTTTAAAGTACCATAATTCTGGTTATTACAACAATCAAAAATAGACATACCCTGCTAGTTTGCTTTATGATTTTATTAAATTATGGTTACTATATACAGTTCATTAGTCCACCCCTCTCACCATGAAATTATTTATTCTGGATAGCAAAAATTTATGTAGGTTAGTAAATGTTCCTAATAGCACATTAAAGATCACCTTTATGTGATGAAAGGGTTAGTGATCTTCTACATGGTATCTGAATTATGGTGATAGACTTTTACAAGACAGAGAAGAGTTTGTGTTTCAAATTGACAATAAGCAAGTGGATTAGTCTCATGTCACAAATTTGGGAGAAAATGAAAGCTAATGCCTTTATTTAAAAATCATTATTTTTCCCTTGTTTCTCATTCATCAACAAGTACTTTTTGAAATTAAATTTTGCAATCGAAAAGCCTATAATGTGGAATGAACTATTTCCTTTGCAATAAGAAAAAAAAGTGAATTGCTTCTTCCCTGCAAAGGTAGCTAATCTAGATGCTATTCACATGATAATTAGATACATGTGAGTTTAAAAAGTGTCTTAAATTTTAAAATAAGTTCATTTCTCACTTATTCCATTGATGAAAATTGTTTCCTATTTCCTCCCTAGGATAAATTTATCAGGTCTATCATAGCAATTTTATTTATTCAGTCATGTCTATCCCATATCTAGAATTGCTTTATACTAAGTGTTCTCGAGTGGTGGTGGGATAGAGGAGGACAAGAATACACACATGTTGTCACCATATACAAGATATGACTTCCCTATCTGCCTCTAAGTACGTTTTTAAGAGAGCATCAAAACTGATACTATAATTTGTATGGTTTTAGGTTATTAGTCTCTTTGCTGTGATCCACACTTTGATGTTAGTACAGTAAAAGCTTTCATAGGCAAGAAAGCTTACAAGGTACCTGGGTAACTTTGAGTTATTCTTATACTGCACCAATTTTTTTATGATGCTTTCAGGAAACCTCATATTGGTGAAAACTTTATTTCAGAGGATAGTTCACCTGAGTTTTCTATATTATATACAACAGCCATTTATATGTTGAAATTGTTTGATGAAACAGCGTTTATTTTGAAACTTCTAAGTATTTTGCATTATGTAGTAAAAATGGTATGTGTATATGTAACTCACTATGCTTATGATAAGTGGAATAACTAGGTCAAATCTCATGTCAATATATTGTAACCCTGCTTAATCATATATTTTCCAAAACAAATCTAGCTAGCTTAATATTGTGCTTCAAATACCTTTAATATATAGGAGAAAAAATATTCTATAAAGGGTTTAAGTGGATAAATTTATAATTTTTCTAACACTATTAAAAGTAATTTTTTATCCATCACTCTTCCATTTTTAATGACATTTGAATATTTATGACATATCAGGAAGAAAAAATGAACTAGGTGCTAAATATCTTTAAAAACACTGTTTTCTGACCTTAATTGAGAGCAGTTTTTAGTATTTGTCAACTCAAGTAAGATGGAGTTTCTGTGAGTATGTTACTCAATAATAGAATATATTGTTTATTAATAAGCTATAAGTTTTATAAAGCTATACTTAAAAATAATAATGAAAATTCTAAAAACTAGTTAATAAATGATATATTTTCAATATAATAATATCCTATATAATAAAAGCCTAATATGGTAAGTGTTTGGTAGTCCATTCAACCAATCAAACCAATCAATGCTAATGACACATGCACTAACCATTAGGGGGTTGATGCTCTGACAGGTAGGTTAGCTTGCTGCTTTTTGGAACTGTAGCCTTTTGGAACTGAGTGAGATGGGCCAGACACACCCTGGAGACCTACTGTGGTCCCTCCCTGTCTGGCCAACCTTCTGTGTCCCTCCACAACCCATATCATGCACCAGTAAGGTTCCTCAGCCTGGCCTAGACCCTCTCCCAATACAGGACCCCGCAGGGGATGTCAGAGAGCCAATTTGGCCCAATCCTGCAGGCCAGGCCAAGGGACCTCTAATTTAAAAAAAAGTTAAATAAATGTATCCTAAAATTATATTATTCTATCTCTGCTCCAGAAATATTAACATTTTCACATATGTGTGTGTGTGTGTGTGTGTGTGTGTGTGTATACTGTATTTTCTGGCATATAAGACTACTGGATGTATAAGACAACCCCCAACTTTTCCAGTTGAAATATAGAGTTTGAGGATACTCGCCCTATAAGATGACACCCAGCATATAAGACAACCCTCAACTTTTGAGAAGATTTTCCTGGGTTAAAAAGTCATCTTATACACCAGAAAATATGGTATATATAATTTCTCTGTGTTTTTTAGTAGAAATTTCAGTTCTCTGCTGTTAAATTATGTGAAGCAATCTGCCACCTATCCCTTATCACTTAGCATTTCCATTTACATAATTAAAAATTTGTAATTTCAAGTCAGCTCAATATATCATCTTTTATTCTAGATAACCCGTAGTCTAGATTTAGACTTTTCACTAATATATTAGTCTTTTCTATGGTAATCTCTGTATAGGTCGTCTTTCTATAGACTAGAAAATAGAGAAATGTTTTACACAAATAACCATGTCTTCATACACAGAGAAGCTCTCTCCATGGTATTGAGCAGGGACTAATATTTGGTGGATTTTCATTAGTTCCTATTATTTTCTTCCACTACATCTACTTTACCCACTTTTATTATTTGTGGGTTGAGATAAAGTCTCATAAAGGCCCAGAGAGTACAAATAACAAATATGGCATTGTAATTTCACCACAGTCAAATAAAAACTCAGACATGACCAATGAAGATTTAATTGTCACTATCATTAATAGAACAAAAAGAATTATCACATTTTCCATTGGTGTTTTGCTTTGTAACTATAAAAATTTGCTTAGTATTTGAGGTTTTAGCCATCCCTAATGAAGTCATAATAATAGCCTACTTATTAAGATTATTATGATATTATCTTTCATGGCTCTCTTTGAGACTACTAAATGAGTAATTTCCACATGTATTATTATGCTTTGTGTTCAGGGGCCCGATGCCCTATGGGGTATCCTCTGCTTAAAGTAAGATTAAGATAGTGAATATCACATCACATGTTGCCAATCCAGAATTACTTAGAGCCATCAATTATTTACGGCAACACACACAGAGAAGCACTTTCACCCCATGTGAGATTCTAAAGCAGACAACTCATCAACTTGAATTGCCTCGAAAGACACTGTCTGAAGCAAAGACTGGAGATCACAACAGGGAAGGGAAACCACATGATAACCCCGAACAGCAGTAAAAACAATTTCAAGGACATTTTAATTTGTTTAAATAAGTGTTCAAATCTTTCATTATAATGGTCAAAACCCTTGCTTTAAAGACAACCTTTAGGTCAAACTTCACTGCAAATAATCATATCCTTAACATATGCATCCTAAGAAAAGTGGGAGTAGGAATTAAATTCAAAATTTATATACACATTAGAATAATTTCTATTGTAGTTGAACCTTAAACTATTTTATTACTGAGAAATTAGTGCTTGTATTTACGATTGGAAAAATTACTATGATTTTAAATTTTAGGGCTTTTTTATTTCCATTTGTATATAGAGTCAATTCATACAAAAATAGGATGGTATACAGTCCCTGATGTCTTTATATCTTTCAATACATTGTATAATGGTATATTGTCATGAAAAACTGTATTTCCCTCTCCTCTCTAACTTTTTTTAAGCTAAGTCAAATAAATCTGGAGATTTTAATAATCAAAAAGAGATTTAGTCAATTATTGGAACCAACACCAGATGTTTATGGTAGGAAAATGTTGCTCATTATAGATAGATTATATTCTTTCTTAATTTATCTGGTTATATTTTCCTGAATACTTAATAGCCCCATACTATTTTCAAGGTCTAGAAATCCCTCTTAATCATCTTGTTTACATAGTTAAACTGTATTTTTGGAGCTTTTCCTCTACCTTTAAAAACATGTACTACATAAATATTCTGTGAACAGCCTGGATTAATCTCTACATCTTTCTATGCAGTAGCTATTGGTCATGTGAAATTTTCAGGTTTTCTTTAACTAATGAAATTCTATGTAAATGTCAATCATATCATTACATATGTAAATATCCTGTACATTTATCCTGACTTATTTATTTATTGGTCTATATATCAGCTTTGGCATGGTATAAAGTAGCATAGCACCTTTCAACAGCTGCATAAGGAAATACTTACAATCAATTTGTTATTACAGAGATTACATGTTTAAAACTTGGATTTTACTTTGCAGGATGTTGCTATAAACAAAGTTGGTCTTAAAGGTTGGGATGCACCACTAAAAAACTGGATTGCCTAGTGATTTTATCTAAGCATAAAATATAGTACTTAATAATTATTGATAAATTTAGTTATGAAATCAAGTCATACCCTTTAAGCCTTTTGACAAAGAAAAGATGACTTTCATGTTAGAGAGTATCAGAGAAAAAGAACAGAGTAAAAAATATAGCTATATCTCCTTCTTTCAATTACTCAACATCATAACACAAGCAAGGTACTTTTCTTTCACATTTATGAACATACATTCATCTATAAAGCTAGTCTTTCTCTATAGAGAAATGTATTTATTTGTTTCAACACTTCTGATAGTATTTCTTAAGTGTTTTCCCAGTATTGAGTTTAAGTACCCTACTCCCTCCAAATTGGTATTAAGTATTTGAATTGTTTTAATAAACAAGTTTGAGCCTTTTTGATTGAGAGGGAAAAAACAGTAAGTACAAGAGTGAGAACTAGTTCAAGAGTGAAAGGGAAAGAAAGAAAATAAATAACTGCAAATCATTTTTATTGAAACAATGTATTTTTTTCTAAAATGTAATATAAAAATTATCTCTTTGATACAGTTTCATAGTCCATCTAGAAAAAATTTTAAATCTGTTTTTATTGATTTTAGATAGAGGAAGGGAGAGGGATAGAGAGAAAAAAACATCAGATGAGAGAGAAACACTGACTGGTTGCCTCCTGGGCAACTGAGGCTTGTGTCTTGAACAGGAATCGAACCCACCCTCATGGGTCAGTGTTCAGTCACTGAGCAATACCAGCCAGGCCCGTCTAGAAATATTTTTAATGAATGATGCAATGAAAATAATTGTGGACAATAGACCTAGGAGAGAAAACACAACACTAAAGTAGAAGAACAGAGTTGAAGGTTTGACACTGCACAACTTTTAATCTAAAGCTACAATGATTAAGACAGTGTAGTATTAGGGAAAGCAAAAACAAATAAATAAGTGTAACAGAAAAAAAGAGCCAGGGTTTAGACAGATGTAAATATAGTCAACCAATTTTTGACAAAGAACAAAGGCAATACAATGGTGCTGAAACAATTAGTAATACACATACAAAAATAATGAATCTAAAATAGATCTCATGATGTTCACAAAAATTAAATCAAAATAGGTTATAAATCTCAATAGAAAGTGCAAAGTATAAAACCCCTGCAAGATGGCATAAGAGAAAATCTAGATGTCCATGAGTGTGATGATGATTTCTTTTTTTAGATATTATATCAAAGGCAAAGTCCATGAAAGAAAAAATTGATAAGCTGGACTTTATCAAAATTATGCTCTGCAAATGACAATGCAAGATAATGAGAATAAAAATAACAAACTGGGGGAAAAACATTTGAAAAAGACACATTCCTATAAAGAAAATATACAAGGAATTCTTAAAACTCAACAATAGAAAAATGAAACAAAACTGATTAAATTATGGGCCCAAAACTTTAACACCACTAGATATTGAATGTTGGGTCCCTGGATATTTTTATGTTGAAACATAATCCCCAATGTGATGGTATTAGCAGGTGGGCTTTGGGAGGTGATTAAATCATAAGAGTGGAGCCTCGTGAATGGGATTAGTGTCTTTATAAAAGAGTTCTCAGGGATCTCCTGACCCATTCTGGCATGTAATAACATAGCAGGAAAATATCATCTATGAACCAGCACACAGTCTCTCACAAGACACCAAATGTTCTGGTGCCTTGAACTTGGACTTTCAGCATCTGGATTTGGGAGAAATAAATGTCTGTTGCTTATGCAACCCAGTTTAAAGTATTTTTCCTATAGCAGTTTGAATAGACTAAGAGAGAAATCTGACCAGAAAAGATATACATAGAATATTACATATAGTAGTACATATATATCGTAACACTTTAAATAATAAAAAAAAGAAAAAAATATATACAGATGGCAAATAAGCATTAGCATATGAAATAATGGTTCCCATTATATGGCATCAGGCAAAATCAAAGTTAATCAGAAAAAAAAATGCTACATCAATTAGAATGGCCCAAACTGAGAGTATTGGGAACATCAGTGCTGGTGATGATGTAGAACCACAGGAATTCTCTTTCCTTACTGGTGAGAATGTAAAATGGTACAACCAATTTGGAAGGAAGTTTGGAGACTTCTTACTAAACTAAACATTCTAACCATACCATCTAGCAATCAGATCCCTTTATTTTTATCCAAAAAAGTTTAAAACTCATGTCTACACAGATGTTTATAGCAGCTTTATTCATAATTGCTAAAACCTATAAGCTAGAAAAATGTCCTTCAGTAGTTGAATAAATAAACAATGGTATAAGCAGTTCAACACTGGAAAGCAATGAGATATCAAGACATAAAAAGACATGCAGGAACCTAACATATATGTTATTCAGTGAAAAAAAAATCTGAAAAGGCTACATATCGAGTGACCCAAACTATATGACATTCTGGAAAAGGCAAAACCCTGGAGATAGTAAAAAGATCAGTGTTTGCGAGGATTGGATCAAGGGGAGAGATGAATAGGCAGAACACATAGGACTTTTAGGTTCCCCCAAATACTGCATAGATATTATAATGATGGGTATATGTTACTATACATGTGTCCACACCCACAGAATGTGTAAGACCAAAAATG
>PVJN01037676.1:0-20773 GCA_004026805.1 Lasiurus borealis | reverse complement strand
GGAGAGGAGATGGCGAAGATTGGAACTAGTTGAATTCCGCAAGAAATTCGATCACATCAGCTGGAATAGGGTAGGTAATCTGATTTGCAAATGCCATCAGATATTTAGTGTGCAAGTTCTTCTTGTTCTTATGATCCACAATGAGAAACTGATCCTGGACACAATGGGAATGGAGCCACCTGTCGCTACATGAGCCAAATGAAGCAGAGACAGGGTTCAATCATGTATGAGTCTTTATTCCAGTAGTTTGGGCAGTATGCGGAGGGCAGTTAATCACGGTGGAAATTCTGCTCTCGGCAAAGGAGGCGGGTAGGGCCTGCAGTCCGGCTTCTAGGAGCTGGACGTCCAATAACAAGGTGGCTAATCTTCTATGATATCACAAATAACTCATGATATTAAAATCATGGTCAGCATCTCCAAGGTAAACTCCCAGAGTGGGTCCTGGTCAAAGCACAGCAACTGCTGGAGGCTAATCCAGCAGGTCATAAATGCAAGAAGTGTGTCAAGAGGTTGATGGAACTTGGGCCTTCAGCAGGGCTGAAAATCTGCATGTTATTTCCTGCTGCTGGAACAGCCAAAGCCAGTTCTCCCAACCTGACCAAACCTTACCTTTGATATGTATATCTGCCTTGCTTTAGGGAAAAATGTGTTAATAAAAAAGCAAGGGGTCTGGACATTCAGAGACCTTAGTAACTAAAGATAAGCTCCATCTGGCTCCCCCCAAAATGCCTTCCAAATTTATATGTTATGTCTAGTTTATTTAATTTACTTCCAGCAGCACATCCTCCACTTTCCCAGGGTTTGTAAGGAAACCTCTTATGTATAGCTGGCTACAGGAATAATCATTATAAAGTAAGCGTGGTTCTATTCTTATCCGTTCTTCCCTCTATAGAAACCAGAAGTACAGAACATCTAGGGCGGTCCTTGCCTGCTGGAGCGTAAATCATCACCAGGAGTGGCTCTGGGAGGTACACAGAGCAAACCAGGAAATAGCTTTCAGTGTTCCTGGCCCCAGCGACTCTGCTCCAGGCTATCTGTGACTGTGGAATGGCTGTAGCGGGCTGACTTCTGGCAGCAGCCTTGTTCAGGTAGCATCTCCTCACCTCTACCCCTTCACCAGGTCTGTTCTGGGTCTCCCTGGCTTTCCTCTCTGTCCGTAGGTTTCCCTGTAGCTTAGGGAATACTTGGAGCTAACCTTTTCCTCTCTCACTTCTCTGTGTGCACACCAGCTGTGCTTTGGAGAAGAAACAGAATGGATAGGGAAAGGCCTGAGACAGGTAATGAAATGACTTGGAAAGTATCCTCTTCTCTGGACCTCAGTACAGTGGTGCCTTGAGATATGAATTTAATTTGTTCCGTAACCTTGAGGCGTGGGAAACTATGAGACGCTCGGGTCGAGGTAAACTGGTGGGTCGTGTGCAGCCGGCCTATCTGCCCAATGACTCCTATCTCAAATATTGCTGGTATTTCAAAGCAAAAATCGCTTGCTTGACGGCTCATATCTCAAAAATCCTGTATGTAATGGCACTTGTATCTCGAGGTACCCTTGTATTTCCATCCTTACAAAAGAAGAGTTCAGCCAAAGAAATTGGCAATTTAATATAGTGATGCTCGTTATGTATATGAATATCACTTGATTCTCTCAATAGCCTCTGAAGTTCATGCCTTTCAGGCTCAAATTTCTGAGAGAGATTGGAGCCAGAATTTGCATACACACACACACACACACACACACACACACACACACACACACACACACTAGAGGCCTGTTCATTCAGTGGGTGGGTCCCCTGGTTTGTCCTGTGCCCTCCTACAGTCTGGGACCCCTCGGCAGACATTCCTCTTGCAGTCTGGGCTCCCACAGTCGGAAAACCCTGGCTCCTTATCGCCTGCCTGCCGTAGAGCGGGGAGAGGCTCCCACCACCACCATGGCACTCGCCAGCCATGAGCACAGGTTCTGGCTGAGCATCGCTCCCCTGTGGGAGCTCACTGACCATCAGGGGGCAGCTTCTGCATTGAGCGTCTACCCTGGTGGTCAGTGCACATCAAAGCATCAGTCATTCTGGTCATTCCACTATAAGGATCCCTTAGGCTTTTATAACATAGATTTATAGATATACACACATTATATGCACATACCTACTTGTCTAAAGAAGGAAAGAACACAATTAAAATGACTTCTTTTTTTGTTACCTACAGAGGAGTCATAAAAATCATTGTGTACCTATGTATGAGTCATATAATTTATAAAAACTGAAAAAATTAATTTGAAATCTAGCAATAGCTGTATATTTTTGCATTAGAGAAGGGATACATGATTTTTCTGCCCCAGGATCAACAATTTCAATTTCAACCCAATCCTTGTATGGGAGACCATGTAACTGGCCTGGAAGAAGGCATTCATTCAGAAAAGGAGGACTTCCGTGTGGGAGACACTGGCCGGTCTCTGGGAATCAGGTGACTTGCGTTATCAAATGACATTTTCCTGATGAGGCAGGACAGTCCCGAGTTCACACCTGTGATTTCTGAATTCTTTAAACTCTTATAGTCTGCCTTTAAACTCTTAAGAGTCTGCCTTCCCTAGAAGGCGTGTACCTCAGAGAGGTTCTGTTTCAGGGTGAACCTGTTTGCAGATAACATACCTGAGGTCAGTCTCCTGAAAGCCCTGAGGGACCTAGGACCGGGGACTACACCCTGGCTGCTGGGAACGAAACAGGACGTTATTTTCATTGTCTTCTTCCTTTCTTTGGACAGAAGGGCCCTCTCTGGCCTGAGTCCCTGGGAGCCAGGACAGGAGAGACAGCCTTGGCCAAGTGCGTGGAAATGGCACTGTCACGCGGGCTGGCTGATCCTACAACTGGGAATCCGGCTGTGCAAGGGATTAGGAATGAACTCTCTCGACCTTCCCACAGGCCTCACCCGCCTGGACAGTAAGGGAGATCCAATGGCTGCCTTTCCCTGCGTGATTCTCTTCCACAAAATGCCACTCGAGGGTGCACCCGTCCAGTGCTATGGAAACTTCCTGGCCCATGAGCAGAGAAGTCGGTTTTCGGCTCTCCGAAGAAATGCCAATCGTTGTCCTGTTGATATTGGGCTCTGTGGACTAACGAGTTTGCTGACCACTGGGCTAGGGGATGAGAGATTCTCTGTAGAAAAATGCCACATGACGCTTTGAATAATCACGACACAGAGGAGGCACAAGCATGCGGTGGTGGTGATAAGCAGGAAGGAGAAGGGATGGGTCTAAAGCAGTGGTTCTCAACCTTCCTAATGCCTCAACCCTTTAAGACAGCTCCTCATGGGGTGGTGACCCCCAACCATACAATGATTTCCGTGGCTACTTCATTGCTGTCATTTTGCTACTGTGATGAACTGTAATGTAAATATCTGATAGGCAGGATGTATTTTCGTTGTTACAAATGGAACATCATTAAAGCATAGGGATGAATCACAAAAACAATATGTAATTATATATTGCGAATTATTTATTTCTAATGACAAATAAATGAAATTTTGTCTTGAATGGTGGTGTAGCATGGGCAACAGTCTTCCTAGGACAACAGTAAACGACATGGCTACACTTTGCTACACCGAGGAGCGGTGTGTTGGTTCCTAAGACCATGGGAAATAGGTGTTTTCCGCTGGTCTTGGGCGACCCCTGTGAAAGGGTTGTTCAACCCCCAAAGGGGTCTCGACCCACAGGTTGAGAACCACTGATCTAGATGATTGCAGATTCCATATGATATCAAGTACACCAATAACCTCTGACTTGACTGATGGGTGAGGGACCAAGGAAACAATGTCATTTCCCCCCCAAGCCTCAGAAACCATTACCATATCTTGGAACAGATTCCACAGTTCATTCGACCACAGGTAAGACCTATGTTGTAGCATGCAAATCCATACCAACCTAATCTTCGGGATGGTAAAATTGACCCCTGGCTACTTGTTAGGACTCAAGTCCTAGGTCCCTCTTCTAGAGCCATTGCCACCTTCTGATAAAGAGGATCCTGAGTGGCTGTGATCTTTTTTTAAAAATATATTTTTATTGATTTTTTACAGAGAGAAAGGAAGAGGGATAGAGAGTTAGAAACATCGATGAGAGAGAGAGACATTGATCAGCTGCCTCCTGCACGCCCCCTACTGGGGATGTGCCCGCAACCAAGATACATGCCCTTGACCGGAATCGAACCTGGGACCCTTTCAGTCCGCAGGCCGGCGCTCTATCCATTCGGCGTAAGTGGCTGTGATTTTCATGAACACCCAGGTCATGGAATATTATTTTTTTAATCTTCTAAGTCTTCCCCCAAAGTAATCATGTGGATTTAACCCAACCATCAACCAAAGGTTTAATTTCAATAAAGATAACATTATTTAGCACGGTATAGATGGATCGTATGGCTGTAAATTGCATTAGGTTTTGATAGTATCACACACATGATTAAGGTAGATTTTCACCTGCTATTTAATGATCCGACAGAGAATGAAAGTCAATCTAAGTTCTTAGAGCTGAGAGACAGCGTTCAGCACTCCCTCTTCCACCTTGTGTGGAGTGGAAGGCTTTGTCCGCTCCCCTAGGAATCTGACACGCTGAGGACAGAGCCTGGGATGGGCTGCAGAACCCTCTCCAAAATGGGAATGCCGTCCTCGACCTGGGAGCGCTTAATCCAGGGAGTGGTGCAACGCCCGTAATGATGAAGTTCAAAGGCTCCTTTACTTTCTCTGGAGAGAGAGAGAGGGAAAGAAAGAAAGAGAGAAAGAGAGATAGAGAGAGAGAGATGTGATTGTGAGCAGCATGTGAAGTGTCCGAGGGAGCAGCCTAGGGTGGAGAGGCTGTGCTCCATCCCACACCCAGCTGGGGCCCACATGCTCCCCCGCCCTTCACCCGTCCTTCCCTCCGCTGGGGCTACTCGGCTTTTCCTCCAGGGACAGTCCTGGCTCCCTCATGGGAATCGCCGAGCCGGAGGAGAGGAGAGGACCGGAGACGGTCTGGATGGTTCTTTGGAAGTATAAGTGCTTTGCGGATTGGATAAGAGGAAGTAGGTTTGAGAGACCAGGAAGAGGGGAGTAGACTGACCACGCCTTTGGAGGTAGGCAGAGAGTGAATGGGGGTGGGTGGAAGCATAATCCCGGGGTTCCCCTGCTCTCTCAGGAGGGGTTGCAGGCTCTCGTGGGGTTCAGGAGACAAGCTGGACCCTCAGAGGACTCCCTTCCTGAAAGGAATAGGCCCCGTGGCGATGGATTTCAAGTGTCTGTCATCACGTGGTGTGTGTTGTTGCTCAGTCTTGCTCCCTGTGGCTTGATGCCACATCACAAAGACGATCCCTTTGTCGTATGGACTTCGGAACTCAGTATCTGGGCCATAGCCCTCTCAGTAAGTCCTATTGGTCAGGTGAATTGATTGGCACATTCCCAGGACACCCAGCGCATACATGGAGGAGTCGGATACAAATCTGATTTTGCCAATGAGAACTCCTGGGGGAAGGTACGTGCGGTTCGGTGGCGTATACAGAGACAGCGGCATTCCCAGCCCCTTTTCCCCGCATCTATACTGTGCCAAGGTTATCAAAAGCATGGGATTCCCTATCCCTTTGCAGTGGTGTCCTCGTTATTTTGGAAGATCCCATACTTAGCCTTATGGTCTTACATCATCGCGCTGCAGAACATGCATCTATTGCCGTAAGATTTCCCATTGGTCCCGCAGAGTGGACGTAGCATCCTGTTGCACACAAATAATCGGTCTTTGAACTGGTAACAGGCTAGCTGTCAAACACAGAGAACAGCATGGAATTGGTGAGGTGATGGACTTCTTCAAAGGAAAAAAAAATGTCTTTTACCTCGGTACAAAAAAGCACACATCAAAATGGAATGAAAACATTCTATGACGAGGTTTGGAAATAAAACCATCTACTTAGTCATAAAACGTGACTGGTGTCGTTCTACAAACCCAATATCATTTTTTTTTTAAAGCAGGCAAGTGGGTGAATATATTTTTATAATGCAGCCACTCATGTCTCCCTTCTCCTACGCCCCCATCAGATTTTCCTCATTATCTCAGACCACAAGTATCCATAAAATGGAATTTTAGTATTTTCCCCCTCTTCTTCACTGATTTCAGTGCTAGAGAGTCAGATAGGTTATTGCCACCTATGTATATGTTCTTACTTATTAGTATTTACATAGCCTATCTGATAGAGACAGAATATGCAAATTGACCAGAACTCCACAACAAAGATGGCAGTGCCCACAGCCAATAAGGAGGCAATCTGCAAATTGATGCAAGGAGGCGAGAGGCAGAAGGTGTCTCTGGCTGGAATGAAGGTGGAAAGCTGACTTCGGGGAGAAGGCTGTGCCGGCAGCCAGGAAAGGAAGGCCTATTCTTTCGTGAATCTTTGTGCACCGGGCCTCTAGTATATGTGTAAAATTTGGTCAGTAATGGCAGCATTGGTAATTTACATAAACGATAGGTTGTGTATTCTTTCCTGACTCCATTTTGAAATGTCTTTTTAACCTCTATCTATTTAGATTTTTCTTCCCTCTCTATAATATCCTCCTCTATGAATATATACAGTGGTACCTCAAGATACGAGTTTAATTCTTTCCGTAACCTTGAGGCGTGGGAAACTATGAGATACTGGAGTCGCGGTAAACTGGTGGGTCTTGTGCAGCTAGCCGATCCACGTGATGAATCCTATCTCAAATGTTGCTCATATTTCAAAGCAAAAATCATTCGCTCGATGGCTCATATCTCAAAAATCTCATCTGTTAGGGCACTCGCATCTCGAGGTTCCACTGTATATGGAAATGATGATTGTATCCACCTTTAAGTGGATAATTTTTGCAATCCTCTTGCTAGGTAAATAATTCCACTTTGGATAGACGGTAACCTTTATCAGATGCTTGCAGAGAGCAAGGATACCCATTCATGGAATCTGTGAAACAATGGAATATTTTATCTTCTCGAAAGTACCAAATATTTTTATACCGCTGGCTAGATTTTACTTCATTGAAACTTAGCATCATAATGGCACAGTTCAAGTACAGATTTTGGAAGGATCGTTCTGTTGCACATTTGGTTTGATGAGTTTAATTTTTTTAATAGGACAAGTTAGAGGGAGGAGAGAGGTAGAAACATTAGTGATGAGAGGGACATCAAACAACTGCCTCTTGCAGATCCCCTCCTGGGCGGTAAGCTACAACCTGGGATGTGCCCTGACCAGGAACTGAACTTGGGGCCTCTTGGTTCATGGGTCAACGTTTACCCTCAGAACAACACTGGCAGGCAGGGCTGTCTGGTGAAATTTGCTGATAAAACTTACAATATCAAATAATTAAACGTTGTATGGCCAATGTAGCAGCTTAGTAATTGGGCATCGATCTTTGAACCAAGAGATCACGACGGTTCCCCTCCTGGTCAGGGCACAGGCCCGGGTTCCAGGCTGCATCCCCTGTAGGGGTGCATGCAAGAGGCAGCCCACTCATGATTCTCTCATCATTGATGTTTTTGTATCTCTCTCTCCCTTCCTCTTTGAAATCAATAAAAAAACATATGTTTTTATAAAAAAAATGAAATGCTTTTTTAATTTTCTAAGTAATCTGCATTGACTTACATCCAGGGTATTGTTGCGTCTTACTGGTGTGAGAGGATCTCCTGCAACAAGCACACAGAAGAAAATGTGAAAGCAAGAAGAAGGGAAAGGAATCAGAGACTCTGGTGGGAAGAACCTCTACTTTTTAGAAGCAAAATTCTAGTACACATTGCCGACTCCTGCCCCCCAAGTTCTGAGGCGAGCCTTTTGTGGTTTTATCAAAACAGGAAGTTCGCAAAGTGAGTCCAAACCTGGAGATGTCATTCCAAGCTATCGTCATCTGTGAAAAACAATGTGAAATGCTGTGACATAATCATCCAACGCACCTGTGAAGGTACCACAGTTCTTTGTATGCGTTGGTTAGTACATGAGACATCCTACTCCGCGAAGACAATGCCTTGTGTACTGCCACTCCATATGCCTGGCATAAGGTCGCCAGACATGAAGGAATGACTACCTAATTGCCTAAACCAGTTTGGCTCAGTGGAGCGTCGGCCTGTGGACTGAAAGGTCCCAGGTTGGATTCCGGTCAAGGGCATGACCTTGGTTGCGGGCACATCCCCATTAGGGGTCGTGCAGGAGGCGGCTGATCGATGTCTCTCTCTCTCATCGATGTTTCTAACTTTCTATCCTCTCTATAAAAAATCAATAAAATTATATTTAAAAAAAAAAGAAATGACTACTTAACGAGCTAGGACTCAGTTCTAATGTCGGGGGTTCTATTCAACACCTCCCAGCTCCTTGACTCAGATCCACCCTTCTTCCTGCACGGAAGGAAGATCCTTTTTGGATGAGTTCTCGCCGTGCACAAAGCTTCGATTTCAGTGGCCTCCGAACTGGCGGGCCACACACCAGAAATGGCCACGGATTTTCCGAGCCAGCAGGCATCCTTCCCCCTGGCACGCGGCACTGGGCCAACAAGGACCTCTGACTACCGAAATGTCACGTGAGGTTAAGGGTCTTTGAGTCACAAGTGAACCACACACTACGTGCTCCTGCCCCCTCCCACCCACCTCTCTGCCCCCATCTCTCCCTGAGGTGGGAACGAGAAGCAAACAGCCCGCAGGTACCATCGTAAGAAGAGGCTGCGAACGTGCCCGCCTTCCTGTGGCCCGTTCCAGGCCCACAAACCCGGTGAGAGATGCCGCCCCTCTCTAGCAGACCAGCAGCATCTCCTGAGCTGCTCTCTGAGAGGCGGGAATGGCTTTGGCCGGAGCCGGAGGTGTACTCACCGGAACAAAGAGCACACAGCACGGCGGTGATGAGCACGGTTTGGAGCCATGCCGAGAAAGAGGGCATCCTACCGGGTCTGTGGAGGAAACGCAAAGGGCACGCTTACCACACGGGATGCGGAGGCGCACTGCCGACCTGCCCTCGGAAGCTTCTTCCCGACACGGGCGCAGAAGGGCCTGCTGCATCCCTGGGTGCCTGCTGATGTGGGACGGCTCCCTCTTTTCTTTCTCTTTTTTCCAATTTAATTTCATTTTTTTAAAATTTTATTACATGTATACATATCTCCCCCTTCGCCAGTAATACACCAACCCCCCAGTGTCTTGTGTCCATTGGTGATGCTTTTATGCATGCAGACAAGTTTTTTGGTGGATCTCTTATCTTCCCCACCTCTCCCTCACCTTCCTGCTGTCGTTTGACAGTCTGTTTGAGGCTTCACTGCCTCTGTGTCTATCCTTTCATTCATCAGTTTACAATGTTCTTTATTACCCACACGTGAGTGAGATCATGTGGTATTTCTCCTTCATGGACCGGCTTACTTCACTAAGCATAAAGCTCTCCAGTTCCATCCAGGCTGCTGCCAGTGGTAAGAGTTCCTTCTTTTTAATGGCGGCGTAGAATTCCATTGTGTAGATGGACCGTCGTTTTCCGATCTGCTCCCTCTTTTCTCTGCCTGAACTCATAGGATCCAGGAAACATGGATCCTGTGAGTTTTTATTGTGTTACATGTATACACATCTCCCCATTGCCCCCCCCCCATTCCCCGCTCCCAAGCATATACCAACCCCCAGTGTCTTGTGTCCATTGGTGATGCTTATATGTATGCATACATGTCCTTTGGTGGGTCTCTTATCTCACCCACCTCTCCCTCACCTTCCCTCTGTAATGTGACAGTCTGTTTGAGGCTTCACTGCCTCTGTGTCTATCCTTTTGTTCATCAGTTTATACTGTTCTTTATTCTCCACCAATGAGTGAGATCATGTGGTGTTTCTCTTTCATGGACTGGCTTACTTCACTAAGCATAAGGCTTTCCAGTTCCATCCAGGCTGCTGCCAATGGTAAGAGTTCCTTCTTTTTAATGGCGGCGTAGAATTCCATGGTGTAGATGGACCGTCGTTTTCTGATCGGCTCCCTCTTTTCTCTGCCTGAACTCACAGGATCCAGGAGACACCCGTGTGAGCACAAGGCCTCACCGGGAGGCTTAGGAGGAACACCAGGCCACGTTCTGGGCACCCTGGAGAAGGAGCTGTCCACTCCCAAGCTCTGGCTCGGCCCCCAGAAGCCTGCCACCACGTAAGGGACAGGCGCACCATCCTCCCCGTTTTCCCTCGGAATAGAGAGACGGTTCGGGAAGGCCTGGCCCATAGCGGGCCTCGTGTGATGCTGCACCCTGTGGCCAGCCTGCAGGTCTCCCTGTCCACCTCCCGGAAACAGGAGCTAGCGGGGCCCGAGGCCGACAGCTCCAGAGACTGTGCCTCTTTGGTTCCCCTTTCTTTGTCAGCTGCCCTCACCCGGCGAGGTGTCTCCTGTGCAAACTGGCTGGCTGTGGAGGCGCGTGCTGGGGTGAGAAGAGACGGCTCCTAATGACTCAAGGCAGAGGTGTTCGGAGTCCTGCCCCGAGGCGGGAAAATAGGGAGTGAGAGAAGCCGCTGCTCAACTATGTCCCCACCCAGTGGTTCTCAACCTTCCTAATGCCACGTCCCTTTAATGCAGTTCCTCATGTTGTGGTGACCCCCAACCATGAAATTGCAACGAAAATAATTTTATGGTTGGGGGGTCATCACAACATGAGGACGTGGCATTAGGAAGGTTGAGAATCACTGTCCCCATCGTTCTTCCCTGGGCAGGGGGTTTGGGGTGGTTTTATGATATTCTCAGAGGTATGGGGCTGGGGTAACCCTAACCTAGGAAAGAGATGTGAAAGCTACGGAGTTGGGAAAAAAGGAGAGAGAATCGAAGCAAGAAAGAGGACAATGGCCAAAACCGGTGTGGCTCCATGGATAGAGCGTGTGCTTGTGGACTAAAAGGTCCCCAGGTTGGATTTTGGTCGAGGGCATAGACCTTGGTTGTGGGCACATCCCCAGTAGGGGGTGTGCAGGAGGCGGCTGATCGATGTCTCTCTCTCATTGTTGTTTCTAACTCTCTATCCTCCTCCCTTCTTCTCTCTAAAAAAAAAATCAATAAAATATATTTAAAAAAAAAGAAAAAAGAAAGAGGACAATAAATTTTGGAAACAGTGACTAGGCCCACACATGGGTCTTTAGTGTTTTGCAACAGTAAGGGGACATTTGACTCACTTGGAGCTTTGGTTTATAAACTTCTTATTTTGAGACAAATGGAGAGTCTCATAGAGCTCTAAGTCAGCGGTTCTCAACTTGTGGGTCGAGACCCCTTTGGGGGTCGAATGACCCTTTTACAGGGGTCGCCTAAGACCATCGGAAAATGCAGATATTTACATCACGATGTATCACAGTAGCAAAATTTCATGGTTGGGGGTCACCACCCTATGAGAAACTGTATGCAAGGGTCACAACCTTAGGAAGGTTGAGAGAACCAATAGTACAGAGAGGTATATCATGTTTCTTTTAACCATTCCCCCCCACCCTCACGGGAACATCTCATAAAGCTATCGTACAATTTCATCACCAGGAGTATTTAAAAAGCTCTAGATGACCTTTAGGCAGCTGGCACTGGACCTGGCTCGAATACATCATACAAAGATGAAGACCAGGAGAGAAAGAAGGCTCTGGAAGGGAACTGCGACGAGGCGGGACCACGCCCTATATTTTGTTATCGAATCATTTGATCTGAGGAATAAATGAAGAAAACGAGATCAAGTCAGGGTAGCCCAGCTGACTTCCCATAGAGTCTGTAACGTCAGGCTGACCCATGAGGAGTAGACTTCATGTTAACCAACTCCGGGGACTCCTAGAGGAGGGTGATTTCATGTTCATGAACAGGAAGACTGAGCTTGGTCGAGAGGTCAGCTACTCCCTGCTTGACCTATCGATTCCACACAGCCCCAACCCAAATCCCAGCAAGTTACTGTGTGGCTGCTCTCCAACCAGTTCTAAAGTTCACAGGGAAAGGCAAACAGACAAAGAGAATGGCCAGAGAGTATTGGAGGAGAAGAGCAGGGTTGGAGGATTGATGCTCCTCACCTTCAGGACTTACTATGAGTCTCTCAACAATCAAAGAAGAGACAAGTCGGTTAATGGAGCAGAAGAGAGAATCCAGAAACAGACTCCCCCATACGTGTCACCGAATGTTTTCTGACCAATGAGTGAGGGTAATCTCATGAGGCAAAGATAGTTTCTCAAAATCAGTGCCTGAACCACTGATAGCTGCCTCCTGCACACCTCCTACTGGATGTGCCCACAACCCAAGTACATGCCCTTGACCATGGGACCTCTCGGTCCACAGGCCGATGCTCTCTCCACTGAGCCACGCTGGTTAGGGCGATGCAGTTCTTCTATTGAGAACACAACATGGCATGAGCGAGCCTTCTCGGGCATTGACTGTGGATAGAAAGCGAAATTGCCAACACTGGGTCCAATGCCGATTTCTACAGTAGATCTAACTTTGTCTCTAAAAGCATTTACTGGTCTTGTTCAAACCCAACAACACAGTCATTTGAAGATAGCGTTTTGTAACTAACGTTTTTAGATGAAGACTCGGGAGAGCAAGGAAGATAAGGATGTGCTGACAGCGATCTATTCTAAAGGAATTAATGAGACTGGCTATGTCCACGCTGGTTCCCATGTCCACCAGTGTCTCCCCATAAATAAGCCTCAATTGCAAGGCTGATGTGTTGTCCCTAGCACGACCAAAGAAGGCTTGCCCAACATAAGTCTTTGACATTTGGACTGATAGCGTAAAACAACGGACCTGGAAGAGATTATTCTAGCAAGTTCCATCAGAATATATGGCATCCAAAACAGACAAGTATTCTTCGAGTGTTTCAGCTCTGTAGCTTGGCACCGGAGGTATTTCCCTGCCCTGGTATCCAGTGGCCATTCAGATCCACTCTACAGTATCTTTCCTTTTACAATATGGGGGCTTTTATTATATTACTTTTGTTAATGTAATCTTAAAGGGGCATGGGCATTGTTCTCTATTTGGCTGACCAATTCAAGGATTCTAAAACAAATGGAACAACCAATTTACTTACTGGATGACACCAAATCTTTCCTACATTTTTTAGGAAGTGAGAACTGCTCTATCCAGGATTGGAAACTGGACCACCAGGAGAAAATGGAAATGCTGCAGGATGATAAAAAATCTGGCTTTGTTATTCGGTGAGAAGTTAGCCATTGGATATCCTTAGGAAGTTGTGAAGGAAGCAGAATGCAAATGCCTCAGCCCCTTAAAGAGTTCAATGAAGGGAGGCCATTTCCTGGATCCTCCAATCTGAGTTGTTAAACTCCTTCCCTTTTTTTAAAAAAAATTCTCACCCAATGATAATTTTTCCGTTGACTTTCAGTGAGAGTGGAAGAGATGGAGGGAGGCAGAGCGAGAGAAAGTGAGAGAGAGAAAGACAGACATCTTTGAGAGACACATTTATTGGTTGCCTCCTACACAGGCCCAGACCAGGACCTGGATAGAACCTGCAACCCAGGTACATGTCCTTGACCAGGAATTGAACACGAGACCCTTTTGCAGGGGGAGAGGGGTTAGTGGGGAGTGACACTCCAACCACTGAGTCATGCTGGGCAGGGTGAAACCCCTTTATTTTTCATTAGGGGAGACTGCTCCCCTTTTCCTTCTGCACCCAAATCAATGAAAAGTCAGCATGTTCAACAAGACATAAGGAATAATGCTCGAGAGAAGGATCTCCTGGAGCAGTTCGGAAGATATACAGTTTCAACGAAGGATAAACATCACATGATCTCACTCATTTGTGGATAATAAAGAACATGATAAACTGATGAACAAAAAGATAGAGACAGAGGCAGTAAAGCATCAAACAGACTGTCAAATGTCAGCAGGAAGGTTATGGAGAGGTAGGGTAGATAAGAGATCCACCAAAGGTCTTGTGTGCATGCGTAGAAGCATAACCTATGGACACACACACTGTGGGGGGGGGCAGTGAGGGTATGCCTGGGAGGGGGAGGCAATGGGAAGATATGTATACATGCAGTACATGAATAAAAAAATAATATAAAAGAAGATATACAGTTTTGAATGCTCAATTGATCCTTCAGAGAATCAGGAACAATCATTTCAGGAAGAATCAGAGCTGGAGCGACCTATGCTTTGAATACTATAGCAGTCCTATTGACAGCAATGCTATAGCAGTCCTATTGACAGCAATACTATAGCAGTTCTATTGATAGCAATACTATAGAGGTCCCATTGATAGCAATACTATAGCAGGTCCATTGATAGCAATACTATAGCAGTCCTATTGATAGCAATACTATAGCACTTCTATTTATAGCAATACTATAGCAGTCCTATAGACAGCAATACTATAGCAGTCCTATTGACAGCAATACTATAGCAATCCTATTGACAGCAATACTCTACAAACCATCCCAGTTCTGTGTGCCCCAGTTACCCACCTCAGGAAGACACGAAATGCAGGGAGACTGTGGATGTCTCGTTTGCCTGTGCAGCCTCAGCCAGCTCCGCTACGTCGAGCAGCAGACGTTAAATACTGCTATGTGGGGAAGATAAGACACTGAGGGATCACATGTCCTGGCAATTGACTGGCATGTGGCCGCACTCACAGGTCATGAGAGCTATTCCTGCAGCAGGAAGTTTGGAGAACAATTTTATCTGATGGCATCATGACTGGGAAGGGGAGGTGATGATAAGTATGTTTGTCGATCCTACCCTAGACAAGGCATGAGGTCTTTCAGAGCCAGGGGGCTGCGTGGGATCAGAAGATGAGGTGGGGAAGGATGTCAAGAAGCACCATTTGCAAACATGTCTGGAACCGCCCTCGTTTGAAAGCACAGTTCGCTTTGAGAAGCACCCAGAGGACCTTGAAAATTCTGCGCCCTGTTCCTTCCCCCAGGCTGCGGTTCCATCGGCCACAGGAGACCCTGTAACTTGTGTGCTTTTGTGTCTCTAAGATGATGGCAACGTGCAGCTAGGGTCGAGAGTGACTGAGCTAGAGACAGAGCCATCTCTGGGGCACGATTTCACCCATCTTCCTACCGCCCTAACCCAGAGCTTCCATGTTAGGGAAATACACACAGACCCGTGGCTAGCTGTAGTTATGCATTTAAATTTGTCTTCTTTTGGAAATTCATCTTGTTTCAAATTTCTCTGATCCAGGCTCAAAAGAAAGAAGGGAAGGAAGGAAGGAAGGAAGGAAGGAAGGAGGGAGGGAGGGAAGGAAGGAAGGAAGGAGAAAAGAAAGGAAGGAAGGAAGGAGAGAAGAAAGGAAGGAAGGAAGGAAGGAAGGAAGGAAGGGAGGAAGGAAGGAAGGAAGGAAGGAAGGAGGGAAGGAAGAAAGGAAGGGAGGGAGGGAGAAAGAAACGCTGAAATGTTAATGATACCTCATTCTTGGGAATCTAGAGCCAGTCCTGGCCGATGTTTCTCAGTGGCTACAGGGTCAGCCCAGGCATGGAAGGGTTTCAGGTTTGACTGCCAATTAAGGGCACCTATGCAGGTTGCAGGTTCCACCTGCAGTCCCATCCCAATGGGTGCCCTGGCATCTGATGGGAATGGGGGGGCATCTAATCCATCTCTCTCTCTCCCTCCCTTCCCCCTTCTTCTCTACCTTCCACTCTCTCTAAAAATCAATGGAAAAAATACCCTCCGGTGAAGACGAACACCAACGACCAAATCTAGAGCCAGACCACCGGCTTCAGGTCTTGCCTCTGTGGTGTAGGAGGTGAGGGACCTTTAGAAATGGCACATCTTCTCTGATTGTAACTTCACTCACTTGTAAAAAAAATGAATTAAAATGAAATAGCTGCTTGCAATTGCTCAATGATTTGTGACATACAAAATGACAGGAGGTGACAGAAGCATGTTCAGATAGTTCATTAAAACCTATTATGTAAAAGACGATTTTATACAGCGTGGTGAATACAGCAGCCTTTTTCACGGATGATTGTTAAGGAGGGTGTTCCACCGCTCAAGACGGACTCAGCTCGATGGTAGCCAAACAGTGACTGGTAAATTCCCATTTAGATCATCAAGGGCCCTGTTGGATGATTGTCTTAAAACACACGAGTGCTCACACAAATGGGAGAAATAACAGAGGCTAACGCAGCTGCTTTGAAAGTGCCCGTGATCTAGGATCCATCTTTAGTAAATACAAACCAGCTGAGGGTGTGGGCTTCGTGAAGGACATGCCGGTATCCACTGCTCTCTAGCTCTGGAGCTGAGAGACCAGATAGGAAGCCAGGGCAATGAGTGGGGAGCCTCCATCTGCCACTGGACAAGGCAGGAAGGGCATGAGATGCCCCTGATGGAGATGCAGACATCTGTGATAACGCCCGATGAGGTTGCTAGGGTGATGGAAAGCGAATGTGTGCAGAGAGTAAGATGTGTATTGGTTAAAGGAACTCACCAGTCACAGAACAAATCATTAAAGAAGAAAAAGAAAGCAATCTCGTGCTGAAGTAGGTGGCGTTCTAAAATAAAAAAAGGGGAGCGATAGAACAAAAGATAGGAGGTTTATGAAAGCCGCAGGAAGTGTGGGTGAGTTGAATAAGGTTCATGGAGAAAAGGAGTCTTGAAAAAGAAATCTTAGGTGTGATTCAACTGAGTTTGGAATGGATTCATTTAAGTTCAAGTACGCGGATCCAGAATCGGGAATTGGGTTTCTTTTCTCTGTTGAAACGGCAGAAGGTTTCTTCTTCTATATTCTTGCTAAGCTCTTAGTAGGAAGTCAGAAGGGTACGATGAACTCTGCACCACTGAGTCTTGGATTGCTTAGGTAAACCAAATCTTAATATCTCAAGAGCTCACTTTCCTTCTAGCAACTTAACTTTCTGTAATTTCTGGTGAAGTTGCCTTTTAAAAAATTCTTTATTGATTAAAGTATTATATATGTCACCTTCTCCACCCCCCATTACCCTCGCTCTCGCCACTCGACCCTCAGCACATGCCCTCAACCTCCTAGTGTTTGAGTCCATTGGTTAGCGCCATATGCAAGCATGCAAGTCCTTTGGTTGATCTCTTCCACCTTACAATTACCCTTCTCTACCTTCCCTCTGAGGTTTGACAGTCAGTTCAATGGGTCTCTGTCTCAGGATCTCTTTTTGTTCATTCGTTTATCTTGTTCATTATATTCCAGGCCCATCCATGCTATTGCTGGTTTCTTTTTACAGCAGCTCGTAGTCCATTGTGCAGATGTACCCTAGTTTTGTGATCCACTCATCTGCTGATGGCACTTAGGCTGTTTCCAAATCTTAGTTATGGTGAATTGTGCTGCTCTGCACATAGGAGTGCATATATCCTTTCTGATTGGTGTTTCTGGTTTCTTGGGATATATTCCTAGGAGTTGGATCGCTGGGGTCAAACTGGAGTTCCATTTTTAGTTTTTTGAGAAAACTCCATACTGTTCTCCACAGGGGCTGCACCAGTCTGCGTTCCCACCAGCAGTGCACGAGGGTTCCTTTTTCTCGACATCCTCGCCAGCACGTGTTTGTTGCTTTGTTGATATGATAGCCATTCTGACAGGTGTGAGGTGATACCTCATTTTTGTTTTGTTTCGCATATCTCAAAAGATTAGTGATTTTGAGAAGGTTTTCATACATCTCTTCTGAATGTCTTCTTTTGGAAAGTGTCTATTTAGATCCATTGCCCATTTTTTGATTGGGTTGTTCATCTTTCTTTTGCTAAGCTGTATTAAAGGGTCGCGGCGTCAGGAAGGCTGAGAACCACTGGCAGAGGGTATCACAGAAGACACTCATGGTGTATGGGCCTAGAGGAATGATGGACAATAAGTTAAAGGAAGGGAACATTGCTGACCACAGCGAGAGGAAAAGTACAGAAAATAAGTGAGCGTAGACTTTGGAGTAAAATGTGAGCTTGAACTCCATCTCTGCCGTTTAGTTGCTTTGCTACCAGCTAGTTCGTGTCAGCATATGGATAATCAGCCTCAGGTTCTTTCTTTTTCATACCATATTCACAGTGGTATAGACTTCATGGGATTATTGTGATTGGGAATGTCAACCATATAGCCAGGTACTGGTAGGAAGAAAGAGATGGGAGAAAAAAAGGGATGTGAAGATTTCTAGGGAAATTGATATGGAGAGGATAAAATAGAAAATAAGGAAGATGGAAAAGTTAATTTCTGGAGTTATATGGCAAAGTGGAAAAAGTGGGGCTCTGCATCCTGAGGCTTCCTGCTGCGTTTTTAAAATGAGGAAAGAGAAATGACATGGAGATGGCTGGCAGAGGAGGCCACATGACATGAAATAAGAGGCTTCTTTAGGAGGGTAGAGGGCTTAGCTGATTGGTTATAACAAGACTAGAGAGCCCGTTGTGTGGAATTTGCTCTCTCTTTGCTCCACAATTTCTGGACCGTGAAAATAGAAAACTGGATTTGGCCCAGGTTTGAGAGTGTATTCCCCCAACCCCCCACATCCTGGGTGGTTCAGGATTCAGGTTCAGCATTCATGTTCTGGAGGAGGCCGCACACAAATGAAAGATACTAGAAATTATTAATTTGGAAATATTGGGGGCCAAGCAGGAACCTAGCCCAAGAGGAAGGACTCTGCTTTGCTCTAGCCTCGTCATCTTTTTTATTCAGGTCTGGGGTACACCCATAGCCCTTAGGAAGTCAATTTGAATGATAGCTCAACTATAGCCCATCAACAAGTATTTACAGAAGACTAAAAGGTGGAAGTTGCTTTAGCTACCATTGTCTCAACTAAACAGTGGGTGCATAGCTCTGACCTCTCAGAGCTCAAGGTTGACCAGCCTTCTGGGTTCCTTGTCCACCTCTTTCTGCTAGTGAAGGCAATGGGCAGCTTCCAATACAGGTTGGAAGAAAGAGGAAGGAATAAAGGGGAGGACATCAGGAGAGTCCAGTCACATCAACGAGCTAATTATGAATGTCAGACCTTGGGACTCAGGCTGGGAAGAGACTATACAGCAGCAAAAGGAGAGGTCAAAGTCTAGGAGACAGAAATATTCCCGATAATGGCAAATAATTTCCAGGCTTGCCTAAGTTGGGGTGTAGTGGAGGGAAACAAGTGGAGATTTGGGGAGGCATGGGTATTGCAAAGGTGATTGGTTATGGTGCCAGAGTGTCCCAGGCTGATATCAGAAATCATGTCCTAAAAGGATAAGACAAGCAAACCTTCTGAAAAGCAGGGGTGACTTTAGTGGGGAGGGGAGATGGCGAAGATTGGAACTAGTTGAATTCTGCAAGAAATTCGATCACATCAGCTGGAATAGGGTAGGTACTTTGATTTGCAAATGCCATCAGATATTTAGTGTGCAAGTTCTTCTTGTTCTTATGATCCACAATGAGAAACTGATCCTGGACACAATGGGAATGGAGCCACCTGTCGCTACATGAGCCAAATGAAGCAGAGACAGGGTTCAATCATGTATGAGTCTTTATTCCAATAGTTCCGGCGGTATGGGGAGAGCAGTTAATCAACGTGGAAATTCTGCTCTTGGAAAAGGAGGTGGGTAGGGACTGCAGTCCGGCTTCTAGGAGCTGGACGTTCAATAACAAGGTGGCTAATCTTCTATGATATTACAAATAACTCATGATATTAAAATCATGTTCGGGTCAAGGCACAGCAACTGCTGGAGGCTAATCCAGCGGGTCATAAATGCAAGAAGTTTGTCAAAAGGTTGATGGAACTTGGGCCTACAGCAAGACTGAAAATGTGCATGTTATTACCTGCTGCTGGAACAGCCAAAACCAGTTCTCCCAACCTGACCAAACCTTACCTTTGATATGTATATCTGCCTTGCTTTAGGGAAAAATGTGTTAATAAAAAGCAAGGGGTCTGGATATTCAGAGACCTTAGTAACTAACGCTAAGCTCCTTCTGGCTCCCCCCAAAATGCCTTCCAAATTTATATGTTATGTCTAGTTTATTTAATTTACTTCCAGCAGCACATCCTCCACTTTCCCTGAGTTTGTAAGGTAACCTCTTATGTATAGCTGGCTACAAGAATAATCAATATAAAGGAAGCTTGGTTCTATTCTTATGTGTTCTTCCCTCTATAAAAGCCACAAGTACAGAGCATCCTTGCCTGCTGGAGCGTAAATCATCACCAGGAGTGGCTCAGGGAGGTGGACAGAGCAAACCAGGAAACAGCCTTCAGTGTTCCTGGCCCCAGTGACTCTGCTGCAGGCTAGCTGTGACTGTGGAACGGCTGCTGCAGGCTGACTTCTTGCAGCAGCCTTGTTCAGGTAGCATCTCCTCACCTTTACCCCTTCACCAGGTCTGTGCTGGGGTCTGTCTGGCTTTCCTCTCTGTCCGTAGATTTCCCTGTAGCTTAGGGAAAACTCGGAGCTAACCTTTTCCTCTCTCACTTCTCTGTGTGCTCATCAGCTGTGCTTTGGAAAAGAAACAGAATGGATAGGGAAAGGCCCGAGACAGGTAATGAAATGACGTGGAAAGTATCCTCTTCTCTGGACCCCAGTACAGTGGTACCTTGAGATTTGAGTTTAATTTGTTCCGTAACCTTGAGGTGTGGGAAACTATGAGATGCTCGAGTCGTGGTAAATGTGGGTCGTGTGCAGCCGGCCCATCTGTGTGATTACTTCTATCTCAACTGTTGCTGCTATTTCAAAGCAAAAATTGCTGGCTTGACAGCTTGTATCTCAAAAATACTGTATGTTAGGGCACTTTTATCTCGAGGTACCACTGTATTTCCATCCTTACAAAAGAAGAGTTCAGCCAAAGAAATTGGCAATTTAATACAGTGATGCTTGTTATGTATATGAATATCACTTGATTCTCAATAGCCTCTGAAGTTCATGCCTTTCAGGCTCACATTTCTGAGAGAGATTGGGGC
>PVJN01037675.1:0-20754 GCA_004026805.1 Lasiurus borealis | reverse complement strand
AAGGTACTCTTTAAGAAGAGGAAGAAGAAAAAGGTAAAGATAAAAATTATGAACAACAAATACATATCTATCAACAAGTGAATCTAAAAATTAAGTGAATTAAAAATTTGATCAACAGAATAAACTGGTGAATATAATAGAATCAGGAGCACAGAAAGGGAGTGGACTGTTAATTCTTTGGGGGAAAGGGGTGAAGGGTATACAGGGAGAGACTGGACAAAAATCATACACCTATGGATGAGATCAGTGGGAGGGAGCTAAGGGCAGAGGGAGGGGTGGGAGCTGGGTGGAGGGGTGTTATGGAGGGGAAAAAAGAGAAGCAAATGTAATAATATGAATAATAAAGATTTAATTTAAAAAAAAAGAGTTCTGAGTCACATCTCTTCCTGAGATGGAAGAGAATCGGATCCGGTTGGTGAGCCTGGCAGGGAAAAAGCCAATGACATATTTTGTGCAATTAGAGCCACTCTCTGTTTGCCCAAAGGGCGTCAGGTCATGGAGTTTAGGCCCAACGTGTTGAGGCTTCCCACAACCAACTGACACCACGCCCGGACTCACTGCCCTCTTTCCTACAATTCCCAACCTACAATTCCACGCACACCTCCAGGCCGGCGGATCCCAACTGTGCCTTAGCCACTGGGCTTCCCAGGAGCCTGCCAGAGCACAGAAGACACGCCATCAAAGCTCATGCTCCCGCTGTGTGACGGCTCTGCCAGACTCAGTCCGGCTCTCTGGGCCTGGGGAGTCCCCGTGCTCTCGTCTGGGTGGAAAGGAGCTTCGTGTCACGCCTCTCCGCTTAAAGAAGAGCCTCGCTTACCTGGCTGTGACAGGAAGTCGATGAGCAGCCGGGTGATTTGTGGAGCCCGGATTTATCCAGCACAGATGGATGGGCCAAGGTCGGGCCGGCCTCTGGGGCGCAGTGGCGCTGGGCCTGCGGGTTCTCCTGGGAGGGAGGGCCAGGCGGACCCAGCATGGCCGTTGCTAATGCAGCTCTGAGCCCTTTCTGCAGGGACTTTACCTCTGCACCGATGATCTGGCATCTCTGTCGCCGACGTCTGCACCTTTCAATAGCGAGAACTCCACCTTGGCTTCTGAGAGGAGGTGGGATATGATTTTTGAGTCTTTTTTTTTTTTAATTCTTGAGGTCGAAACATCTAATTCTCTAGGTGTTCTCCTGCAACACTGATCGAAGTGGCAGAAGTGTGCAGCGATGGTAAAGCCCTACGGTTTTTTTATTTCCAAATCCAACTGGGTTTTCCAAATGCTTTATCTACCGCCTCCGAGTCGTGGAGCAGCCACACGGAGAGGAGAGGGCTTGTTTTTCCAGGATCCTGAATCGTCTAGGCCGGAGGCTGACACTGTTTGGGCAATGCAGTGTTATTGGAACACTTTGCTTGCTGGCTATGGCTGCTTTGATACCATGGCAGAAATAGATAATGTGACAAAGACAGTGGGATTCACAAAACCTAAAATATTCACGGCCTGAGCCCTTGCAGACAGTGCTGCTGACCCCATGACCCGGGCTATCTACATGTTTTGCTTTCTTTCCAGGAGAAAACAAAGGACATTGCCCTGGCCCACTGCATGGAACCGCCCCGCCTGTGCTGACCTAAAAAAGTATTTAGGATCATTTTGTAGCTATTTTAACAATGCATTTTGATTTTCCCCTCCCTCACAGTCTGTTGCAGCCTCTGAGGGGGTTGTTTGCCCCAGGGCAGGGTAATAATTTGCCAGTCTTCGCAGGACAATAAGCGAGGTGGCCAGGCTGTTCTGAGGGGGCGTTTTCTGTTGCGTGTGGGTTTCACAGGATTTCAAACCCACTTGTTTATGATACGAATGGAGCCGTTTTTAACAGTGAAGTAAGATGTTTCAGGATAGCATCATCTCATCCGCTGTGGTTAAGCCACTCAGTAGTTCAGCAGCCAAGTGCACCTCTGGGGCTGGCCTATATTTATTGATATAAAACATGTGCAGATGCAACATGGCAAGGGGACATTTAGAGCGTAAATACTCAGAGTTTGAGGACCATTCGAGAGTTTTGATCCGGGTAAAGTGTTTCTTTGCTGATCGAAACAGCTTCTCCAAACACCTTTGGGACTACTCTTTCAGCCGCAGTGGTCCTCGACAGGAGGTCATGTGTGCCCAGCAACACCAGCTCCAACCTCCCCTACACTGCGCTCAAGAAACCAGAGACTTTCTTTTCTTTTTTAAATATATTTTATTGATTTTTTACAGAGAGGAAGGGAGAGAGATAGACAGTTAGAAACATCAATGAGAGAGAGACATCGATCAGCTGCCTCCTGCACATGCCCCACTGGAGATGTGCCTGCAACCAAGGTACATGCCCTTGACCGGACTCGAACCCAGGACCTTTCAGTCCACAAGCTGACGCTCTATCCACTGAATCAAACCGGTTTTGGCTAGAAACCAGGGACTTTCTGCGTGTTTTGCACTGGCAGCTGAAAAATAGGCTCTGAACGGACTAAGCCATCTCTCCTGAGTACCAACTCATGAAAGATGCACCTTAAACTAAATTTGGACTTGGTGTCTTTCATCTCCCCTGTCCTGGAATAATAGTTTAATTAATCTATCATGGCTTTGGAGCATTTTTATTAGCCTATTAAGAGGAATTAATCTGGCTATAGCTGGTTTGGCTCAGTGGATAGAATGTGGGCCTGCAGACTGAAGGGTCCCAGGTTCAATTCTGTCTGAGGGCACATGCCCAGGTTACAGGCTTGATCCCCAGTAGCGGGTGTGCAGGAGACAGCTGATCAGTGATTCTCTCTTCTCGAAAACCAAACATTGCTCTTACTAAATGGATGTAAACAGGAGGCCAGAAGGCTGGTCAACCTTAACTGCTCTGAAAGGTCAGAGCTAATCACTCACTGTTTAGTTGAAACAGTGTTGGCTGAAGCAGCCTCTACCTGTTTTTCATGTTAATTTCTGTTTGTTATTTCCTGCCTAAAGGCTAGGGGTGTGTCCCAAAGCCTTAATAAAAGGAAAGGCCAGAGCAAGTGGCAGTCCTTTCCACTAGAGGAAGGCTCCCGCCTGGCCCCCCAATATCGCCAAATTAATGTTTTCTAGTCTCTCATTTAGTTTGCGTGCGGCCTCCTTCAGAACCTGAACCCTGAACCGGGAAACCTGAACCACGTGGGACGTGGAAAGAGATTCTCACACTCTCTCATCATTGGTGTTTCTGTCTCTCTCCCTTCCTCTCTGAAATCAATAAAAATATATTTTTTAAAAGAGGTATTATCCTGTATGCTATTGGCTTGCGAAATCTGCAGTGAATCTGTATTAAATAAAATACTGGCGAGATGACCTCAGTGTCAGAGCATGATTTTGCCGCCTGAAGCAAAACCACCATACCCTGCACCCAGCAGGCAGTTACACCCAACATAAAGAAACCACATTGTTCCTGCACTGGAGGTGTTACAGAAAACCAGAATAATCAAACCATGCTCAGAGAGCTTGGAGTTACATTTAATACACATGGGTCCAGAAGAAAATATTTCTCAAATTCTGGGCTCCAACATGCAGAAATTTTCCGTATTTATATATTTTTACCTTCTTTGTTTCCCAAATATGGGGTGTTTCCCGCCCCTTTGCAAGTTCTTAAAGGGCCCCTATGTTCTGAGGCCTTGAGACCTCAACCAAAGACCTGGCCTGGTGCCAGCACTGATAGTTTCATCCGGGGAAGGTTTAATGGCCTCTCTGAAGTGAGAATAGTCTCATTTTCCTCATTATTTAAGCAAGCAAACATTTACAGAAGCCAATAGCAAGGTTAAAATTTCAAACAGCAGTTTTTCTATAAGATGGATGCTTCATTGGGATGTTGTAGCCCTGGCTGAAAGGAAACGATATTGAAGCCACTTGGTCAGTCACTGTTTGGACAGTACCTTCTGGTTAATGCTATTTGCCACTGCCTCCCTTTCCTTAATTCCAAGCCAAGTGTGGCTCTCTGGTCTCTACTCAATTACTCCCATGGCCAGAAGTCACATGTGGATACACAAGGGGTAATGGGGGAAGTGATGCTAAATATCAAAATGTATTGCTCTGGCCAGTGTTCTCAGTGGTTAGAGTGCCAGCTCACGCACTGGAGGGTCTCAGGTTCGATCCTTGGCCCTGGTTGTGGCATATGCAGAAGGAAATTAATCAATGTGCCTCTCTCAAATATATATGTATATTTGTATACTAGAGGAAATTAGAAAAAAATATTTTAGAGGCCAGGGAGGAACCTCAGGAGTGCTCCAGGGTGTGTCCAGTTCATCTCACCCAGTCGTGATTGGCCAGATCCCAGCAGCAGGATAACCTACCAGTCAGAGAGTCTGCCCCCTGGTGGCCGGTATACATCATAGTGACTGGTTGAACAGTCAAATGGTCAGACATTTAGCATACTAGGCATATATGTATATGTATATGTATATGTATGTGTATGTGTGTGTGTGTATGTGTATGTATATATATATATATATATATATATATATATATATGCATAATATGCTATTTAGATCAGACGACCTTCCATACGAAGCCAGGACTGCAAGGGAAGCCAGGTTCCAGATGCCAGAGGGAAACCAGTGCTGGCAGCCAGGGGAAAAAAGGCCGATTCTTGCACTAATTTTGTACATCAGGTCTCTAGTATATATATATATATTCCCAAAAATGGTTAAGGCTATACTTATCACCCAATAAAGTTGTTGTGGTTAGTTCATTTGCTCTTCCTTTGATTCATTTGTTCATTTATTCATTCAATGGATATTTAATAACCACCTAAAACATGTCAAGCATTGACCTGAATTTTGGGGAGATAGAAATGAACACAACAGAGAACAATTCTACCTCCTGGGGCTTATGTTCTAATATAAGGACAAATAAACAAGTAAATGAGCAAAATTTACAAGTCATGATCATTGCTATGAAGGAGACCAGCAGGGAGGAATTGTAGAGAGTAACAGCGAACCTAATAGAATTCTCATTGCCTGGCATATGACCTGGTACACAGGATGTGCAGCAATTTCACTGTGAATGGTTGAATGTGAACCCGAATATTTTATTTTAGTTTTGAACCCGAATATTTTAAATGTTGTATGTGCTGTCCCTTCTAAGTGACCAGTTCGGGGCAGCTCTGGTTGGTAATCTGGACTAAAAGAAAGAGGAAAGGCTTACTCAGCATTCCTTGCCGCTAAGAAAATGGTGATGGATAGAACAACATCTCCTTCCAGGGAGTTTGCAATGACAAGGCAAGAGCTTTACCAAGTTCTGTCTCAACCAGCGAATCTGGAAATGAGCACTGAGCTCCGTGGGAAGAGAGCGAGAGCTCCAGTCAGAAGTCCTGGGTCTAAGACCAGACTCCGATACTCCCTCATGACGTCACTGTGAGCCAGGTCCTAACATGGCCAAGCCTGGCGCCTGGTCTTTAACCTGGTGTGAAACCAGTCCCAACCGCTTAGTATCACTATGAGAATTCAGAGACTTAATTTACATTATGGAAACCGCAGCACCGAGGCAAGCATGTTGCATGCCTTTAACAAGTACCACAGTCCTTGGGCTCTCGGCACCTGTTCTCTTATCTGTGCAGAGAAGGTAACACCTCACAGGAACATGGCGAGGACTGAGTGAATTAATCCACATAACACACCTACAACAGTAAGAGCTCAATGGGTGTTAGCTGGCATTATTAATAACTGATGCACTTGCTTGTGAGTGTGGGTGGGAGCCCACCCCATTTGAAAAGCAGAAATAGAAATAAGGAATGGGCAAATCAAAGGAGTCAGAGTAACTGAGCCAGACACACCTAAACCACGGATGCCTGTGGAATAAATTTAAAAAAAAAAAAAGACTTATATCACTGATGTTTAGAGAGAGGGGAAAGTAGAGGGGGAGAGAGAGAAACATTGGTGCGAGAGGGAACATCAGTAGGCTGTCTCCTACACGCCCTCTACCAGAGATCAAGCTTGCAACCCGGGTCTGTACCCCGCCTGGGAATAGAACCAGCAACCACTGGTGCATAGGACGATGCCCAACCAACTGAGCCATACGGGCCAGGGCTCAAATAAATTCTTCATCACTGGGGATGGGGAGGGTGGGGTGCGGAATCCAGCATGACTCTAAGAATCTCAAAGTGTATATGCCTAGCATGCCTTCATGCCTGCTCTGAGTTCATTCATTTATTCAGCTCTCATTTTCCAGTTCACATTCTCCTGTGTTTTGTTATCATGTTTCCTCAGGTTTCAGGGGGAGGGCCAAGATTAGAGCAATCTTTGTGTTTTTCATTCCCTCGTTCTGAAGGCCTGCTTTATTTATGTTCCAGACTGCAAGTCCCATGAGGCCAGGGGCCGTGCCTGTGTGAATTTCACTCAGTCCCAAAAGCCTAAAAGGTACCTATGGGGTCTGGGCTGTGTATGAATTACAGGGATGCAGAGAAGCAGACAAAAGGGGTGAGGAGTGTCTAAAGGTCTTTGCCCACCCAGGGTCCCCCACCTCCTGATAAGAAGCTATACACATGACCCACATACAATCGATGCTGGTCCGGGCCTGGGCCTGTGATTCCAGCTGAGCTGACCACAGTCCTTCCTCCCATTTTGGGTGTCAGCGCTATTTCTTTTCCTCTCCAGCTACGAGCTATGGGAACCACAGCCTGGAGTTCTCTAAGGGCACAGTTCCCTGCACAGGAAGAGCCTCAGAAGCGAGATGATGCCACACAAAAGATGCTAAGAGGAGAAGTGAATTTGAACAGCGTACACGTCCCCATCTCCAGTCACCAAGGCCACCTCTACGCCTGCCATTGCCACGGCTTAGATCAAAGAAAACCCAGAGCTGAGCCTTAGATGGAGAAGTAAAAGCAGATTTTATTCAGGAACTGTTGCAATAGGGAAATGAGACCTTTGTAGAGAACCGGGTTCTGTTCTGAGTACTGCGGGCCAAGTAGGGATTTACAACCAAGAATCAAATGGGGAAGGTGGTGGGAAAATTAGTAAAAGTGAAGATCCGGGGTAAGGGGAATTCTGGTTTAACCCATCTAAGAGGATTCTTACTGAACACAGGACTGGCTGGGGAGATGGGTGCATAGGATGAGCAACCTGATCAGGGTGGTCAGATTCGGAAGGTGGGGCACTCTTGCTAAACTGACCTGCAGAGCTGTTGCTGGAACTGGGTTTTATAAGGAGGGGCACAGATGGGCTTAGGAGAAGCTTCAGGGGCAAGACTAAGCATCAGCCAAGAATCTGTGCCGTTTACTCAGACCAGTGATTTTCCACCGGTGTGCTGCAAGCATTTTTAGCACATACAATAGCTAACGACCCAGTCAGGGGCACTGACCTCTTTTCCCTTAGATTGTCAAAAAAAAAAAAAATGACAACAGCCAGCACAACAATAGCCGTCTGGTGTGAATGAATCAAAATTATACCTATTTGTTATTGTCAGGTCAGCAGAAATAGAATATGTGTTTCGGTGTGCTGCGGAATGTTAGTAATTAGTTTGTGTGTGCCATGAGAGGAAAAGGGTTGAAAATCGCTGAGGTGGACCAACATAGTCCCCTTGTGCTTAAGCCAGTCACGTTCCCTTTCCTTCCTTGTATTCTAGTCTAAAAAGGCTCCAAGAAGAGATGATCCAGTAAGTATATTATCAACAGCAAAAAAAAAAAAATGACAATGTAACTGTCACCTATTGAGGGTTTATTCTGTGTCACACGCGGTAGTAAATATGGTTTTTCTGCATCATTTCATTAAACAGAGGTAGACACTAACATGACCCCTTTTCCAGAAGGGGAAACAAGCACAGAGATATCGAATAATTTGCCCAAGGTCACACAGCCAGAAAGTGGCCAAGCTGAGATTCAAACCATTGTCTGACATCAGGGCCCAGCACATACATCTGCCAATAGGTCTTCCAGCATGTTTTCTGGGCTACCTGCAGCAGAGTTACGTGGGGTGCTTATTTAATATGCAAATTAGACTTTGTCCTCATTTACTGGATCAGAAACTCAGGGGATTAGATGATATCGAATAATACATCGATGGCGGCTATCTAGGAAGAGACCAGAACGTACCATTTTCTTGGCAATACATCCTCATCATTATACTCACTATTTATAAAAACAGAGCTGTCAAATCAGTGGTGATGTTATTTCAGTCTTTGACAGTGGAATGAGGACAAGAATGAAGAGAAGAAAGGACAGCAATACGCATGGGCAAGAATCAAGAAATCGTTTCCCCAGTTTGATCCCTCTCCTCCATAACCACGTGGAGCCACTGACTAACAACCAAGCCCGGGGTAAGCAAGTTTAGCAACTTGGCTGACAGAATAGTATAAATTATTCTCCCCCTTATCTACCTTCAGGGTGTGACTTAGCACTCCGAGGAGATAAGCAGTCTTCGTGTTGCTTCTTTAGCCGAACAAACCATTTCAGACAGAACGGCTGAAAGCACTTGGAGCTCCGAGAAGAATCGAGTTCGATAATAACAAGAAGTTATTAAGTGGAGGTTCGATTCTGCCTTTGTCACTTTCCTCCTCTGAATTGCTTTGCTTTCTCTCGGTCTGGAAAGACGTTTTCAATTCATTCTCGCATCTGACTTGGTTTGGGTTCACAAACACACACCTCCAAGTCACGTTCTCTTGCTGCTCCTCCACTGACTTGTGCTCTATTTATTATACTTTGCCCCCCTCCCTACTCCCCTCCCCCATTACATTTCTGGCCAGAAAAGTTCTATCCGCATGTGGCAGGCTCACCTCTCTGATGACCGGCCCCTCGGAGATGATGGGCAGCTGTCCTCATTCTTTGCCAGGTCCTCTCCACCAGCAAGAGCTGCGTTTCCGCAGAAGGGAGAGGGCGGAATTAATGACTCCGAATGTGGAGTTCGGTACCTGCTCTGGTGAGCGACACAAGAGCATGCCTGGGTTTACAGTTCCGTCCTAAATCTACTCATTTTTGCTGTGATTGTTGGGAAGAGGTCCAGAATCCATTTCCTGCCACAGCTATACCCTCTCAAGTCAACACAGAAGGAACGAAAACCCTGTGAATTTTATTTTTTTTAAATATATTTTATTGATTTTTTACAGAGAGGAAGGGAGAGGAATAAAGACTTAGAAACATCAATGAGAGAGAAACATCAATCAGCTGCCTCTTGCATGCCCCCTACTGGAGATGTGCCCGCAACCAAGGTACATGCCCTTGACCGGAATCGAACCTGGGATTCCTCAGTCCGCCGGCGCTCTATCCACTGAGCCAAACCACTTTTGGCAACCCTGTGAATTTTAACTGGGCACATGTTAGCCGACCCCATCAGAGGAGCCATTTCACAAATTTTTCTGAGCCCCAATATTATGACAGTTCCCCCTATTTCCTCCAGATCTTATCACTGATACACACACACCCCAGTCACCATGGCAACCCCCCTAAGGAAGAAGGAGAAATTTCCTCATATGTAATATCTTTGGGGTCTTATCATTCATTATTTCATGATTTGCATCACCATCAAATAGGCCTCAGCCAAACTCCCTGACTTATACCAGCACCTAAGTACCTACAATACAAACACTTAAAACCCTAAATAACCAGATTTAACATATCATATAAGGTGTGCTACCCCCAAGCATCTAGAGTCTAGACTGAACATAGCACAGACATCTTCAGGCAGAGTTAGAAACAACAGGAAGGCCATTTAGAAACCGGAAATGACATCAGATCCGAAACAGAGAATGGCGGGCTAGGAGGTCTTGGAAATGGTCTTGCCCTCCGTTTCACACCAGTTCTGTTTGGATATTAAATCTCTGAAATCTTGACTCACTTGATATCCCAAAACCCATTTTCCAAACCTGGACTCTTCACGCAACAAGTAAAGCAATGCACCATGTTTTCTTGTGATTGTTTTAACGCGGAACAATAAATGAATAAATGAATAAGAATCACCTTCCTTCAACCAAAACCATTCAACCATTTTGTTGAAATGATTGGTCAAGTTACACTGGAGCTAGCAAGGAGGAATTCCTCACCGTAAGGCGTCACAAGGACACCCTGTCGCTGGAACAGGCATTGGTAGTGTCACCTGCAAATGACCAAGAGCTCACTAACCCTCCTGGACCTGATTGAGGACTAGATTCTCAGGGTCAATGACAGGAAACTGAATAACCGCCTATCTCGACAGAGTACTCACAGGCCACTTTGGATCCGATCAGATGTTGACGCACAGACTTACATCCTAGTTAGACAAAACTTCTCTCTCCATCTAGACGTAGCTTTCCTTTCTATTTGAGGAAACTGAAGCACCTTTCCTAAGGGGTGTGAGTCTCCTTTGCATAGCTAGGCCTCACTGCAGCTTGTTCTGTCCTACTTCAGTGGCCGTGGATCTGCTCTGTGACAGTCCCACCTACTTCTTCCATTCTATTACCCTGTCCAGCACAACAGCATTATTTCTCATGGATTGGGACATCCATTTATCCATCCATCTACATAGTTATTATTCCACCTAGCCTGTAAATATGGTGGTTCTTACCAACCTTTTTTTATTCATTGTTTTAATCCTCGCCTGAGGGCATGTTTTCATTGATATCAGAGAGAGAGGAAGGGGAACCGGGAGAAACACCCATATGAGAGAGAAATACCAATCAGCTGCCTCCTGCACACACCCCAACTGGGGATCCAGCCCCCACCTGGGTATGTGCTCTGACCAGGAATCGAATCCTCGACCTTTTCGTGTAAGAGATGATGCTCCAACCAACTATGCCACAGCAGCCAGAACTTACCAATCTTCTTAACTTCCTAGCACGCTGGACAATTTTATATCACATGGGAGTGAACAGAAGAAGCGGCTAGGGGTGGGAGGAGACTGCCCCACACCCCTGGCACTCTCTCACCCTGCCTGGACTCCTCAAGGGCAGAGGGCTCAGTAACTCAGCACACCCATCACCTCTCAGAACACGCATTTGTGCCAAGGCCTCGGGTGGCATGGGGGCGGGCGGGTTCGGAACAACTGTATTCAGACCAAGAACTGGGCTAATCCACGAACTTACGACGAACAAGCCTGGCCCTGGCCCACGAGGAGCTCACAGCCAGATGAGGACAGACCACGAGCAAATTATTTCAACAGGAACCAGCGCTGCACACGGGAAGTTATGGGGGTGGCTTGGGCACATAACAGGAGTCTCACCTAACAGGGAATGCCTCCTGGGCAGAGCTCAGTGAACTGGGGACATGACCCAAGAGAACGAAGTTGGGGTTCGGCACTGGGGGGAGGTGAGAGCTGTTACTCAGCGAGCTAACACTGTGGAAAGGACTCGCCATGCCGGCTGGCTCCTCCTCTCTTTGAGATTGTGATGCCATCTGCCACCTCGTTCTCTTTGATTTCACTGACCCCCGGCCATTGTGCCTATCTAAGATACTCCCCGAACAGAAAATAATTCCCCAAGGATGTTACCTTCGCACGCCCTGCACACGCTCCCTGTTACAAGAAAGCATCGCCACCCTTATCGGAAAGCTGCGGATCGCTGAGAGGCCGACTAATGATGCCTCCCATTCCTCACGCTCTTAACATGTATCGAGCGCTTACTACACACAAGCCACATGACGAACATGTTTACACGAACTGTAGCTTCTGAATCCTCACAACAGCTCTGCAAAGAAGACACTGTGTGTCTCCCCCTCCTCCCTCACTACCCCACCCCCAACCTCACCCCAGTTACAGGCAAGATTGATACAGAAAGTCACTTATCCAAGGCTGGCGGTGAGGCAGCTCAAGTCAAAAGGAGGCAGCCCCAAGCCAGAGCTCTTGTTCATGACAGTTGGCGACACTGTCCTCATTGGGGTGAGACCAGAAAAACCCGAGATCACAAGCAGGAGTTCATAGCCAACGGGAACATTCCTTTTCCTGCAATGCCACTCACTCACGCACTGAATGCTCCGGATGCAGACACTTGCTTCTCTAGACCTGTGCCTCGAACTCTCGATTGGACGGTGTTTACAAGGCACCTCGGTCGGCACTTGTAAATAATAAACCAATTTCTCCGGTACAGAGAGTGTTAAGCTGACACAGGAGACCAGGGACCGTGTCCGGAGTCAGGCAGAACCTTAGAATCGTAGACTTACCCTCCGGAAGCCGCCTCGGAGAACAGGAAGCTCAAGATAGCGGGCTTGTCCCGCAGCTCAGCTCTGGCCTCTGAGAGCAGAGCCTCCATAACGGGATTCTTCACAGCTGCTCGCAGACTCGCACGAGCTCCGCAGGTGGGAACAATAATGCTGGTCTGGAGCCACAGTTGCAGATCTAGAGCAAGCTCCTCTCTCACAGATGGAGAAACTGCCCAGCCCGTGTGGCTCAGTTTCCCCATCTGTGAGAGAGTGTCCACCTATGAATCAAGAGGTCATGGTTCACCCGAACTGGTTTGGCTCAGTGGATAGAGCATGGGCCTGCAGACTGAAGGGTCCCCGGTTCGATTCTGGTTAAGGGCATGTCCCTTGGTTGCAGGCACATCCCCAGTAGGGGGTGTGCAAGAGGCAGTTGATTGATGTTTCTCTCTCATTGATGTTTCTAATCCTCTGTCCCTCTCCCTTCCTCTCTGTAAAAAAAAAAAAATATATATATATATATATCAATAGAATATTTTTAAAAAAAGGTTATGGTTCGATTCCTGGTCATTGCATATACCCAGGTTGCAGATTCAATCGCCAGTGGGGGCATGCAGGAGGTAGCTGATCAATGATTTTCTCTCATCATTGATATTTTTCTCTCTCTCTCTCCCTTCCCCTCTGAAATCAATAATATACTTTTTTTTTTAATTGGAAACTTAGATATAGCAGGATGAAGCAAGTTGCCTGGGATCACGTATCCGGTTTTTACACAGCCAGAAGTCTTCTTTCTTTAAGTCTGTGGCACTTCTATTATTCCTCCTCTCCCTATTTTCCCCACCTAAAAACTTTATTTTTTCCTATAGATTGTTTTTCCTTTGTAACCACTGAAAGCTTTCCATTGCTGCAATAAATGTGTGAAACTGGGAAGTTCTTACATTGCAAAATAGAGTAGGACCATGCCTCTACAACAAACTATCTTGAAATAATATTAAATCCCTGTTTTTCATTCTGATATCTAACAAGCCCTCTCATGCATTCTACTTGGCCCAAGGTCAACATCAAGGAAGTTCACGGTTGGGGTCAGACATCTTCGTTTTCCCCACAAACCTTAAGACTCACGTTGCTTCTCCGGTGATGCTCACCTTCCGCAGGTCAGAGAAAACAAGACCCAGAGCCCGCGCCCAGTTCGAGCTTTGCTTTGGGTTGTCAGTCCTCCCTCCTGGCCTCTGTTTCTTTCCTTGTTTGTTTTTTTATTTATTTTTTTATAACATGAGAAGCGTAGCTGCTAAGGTCCCTCTGGCAGCTCCAACTTTCTACAGAAGTTGTGGAAGCAGCCTGCCTGAACCAAAGGAATGACAAGGAGTTCTATCTGAATAGCGCTCCCCTGGCACACAAACCTGGTGAGACACACGGTCCGGGCAAATGATGTGATGGCGCACAAACAGCAGGGAGAGAGATGGGGAGCCATTTGGGTCTCCAACGATGGGAACAAATGACTCAGCACATTCACAGCGACTCCCTCTGTTTACCTTACTTCCTCTCCCCCAAAACGGAAAAACGGATCCAGGACACACACGAGGATTTTCCAGATCGATGATTTCCCACTTATGCTTGGCCAGGAAGACCAGAGAGGTGAAGGAGGCTTTTTTACAAATAGACAGGCACCGTGGAGGGACCCAGACTATTGCTCGGTACAGGGAAGTCCGCTCCCTGCAAAACAGCCAAAAGCTATGCCAGCCAGAAATATTAAGAAGCCAGATTGGCCCCCTTTTAGGCAAAAGGATGAAACTGTCAAAAGGCTAGAGCTCTGTCATTTTGGAATCGGTGCCTGTCCAGGAGAAAAGAAAACTATTTTAGGCACAGAGTCTGTCTGAGAGCCAAGGTCAGGAGCGAGCGGGTCTTTCTCATTTTATTCATTTTTCCACAGGTGTGGAAAGATTACATCTAGCAGAGGAGGCTTTTAGCATAAAATAGGCTTCTGTGGCTGCATTCCCTCGCAACTGCAAGAAATACAGAGCTCCGGAGATGGCCATCTGTTTCTTAATCTTAAGGTGGAGGGCAGAGAAAGTTTTCAACTGGAGTTTTTGGGTTTCCTGAATAATCATTAGTATTTTTAAGCACAGACAATACTAACAACTCCCATACTACGTAATTTGTCATCTCAGGTCTTGCATATTGTATGAGGGATTTTGCCAAGGCATCAACATACGTATCTCAGTAGCCCTTAAAAAAAATGGTGACTATGTTTGCAAATTAATACTGAGCTCCCATTCCGGTTACGAGTTCAATTTGCATTTGAGCATTCTCCTTTGCTCTGGGTGATTACTTATACAGAGTGGAGCAGAGTCTGGTATTATAGGAGATGAAAAAGCTGATAGGATTTACTGGCTTTTCTTGAAACTTCCAGGTGAAATCCATGAACAGGACACTTCCTAAAATCCCTTCACCTCTTTGGACACAATCTTAGGGCAAAGCATTTAAACTGTGTCCGAAAGTCTAATGATCCACTGTGTCCGGAAGTCTAATGATCCAACGTGAATATTGACTCAGGACAGTTATCATGGGCTTTTGTATTGAAGATAAACAAGCAGTCCTCCGTAGGAACTAATGGGAGACTCAGTACCTCTTCCTGCTACCACGTGCCACTGCGGGCCCCCTCCGCTTACCAGACCTTTCTTCTTATGTTGGCCCAAAGCTCTCTCCTCCTGGAACTTCAGGCAAGCTGCACACGACCCACCAGTTTACCGCGACTCAAGCGTCTCATAGTTTCCCACGCCTCAAGGTTACGGAAGAATTAAACTTGTATCTCAAGGTACCACCATATTCAAATTGATATTTCACCTTCTATCAGTGGTTTGGCTGTTTTAACCAAAAACCTTGAATAAAGGAAGTTTTAAAGATGGGATTTTGTTTCTACCTCGGGTAAAAGAGATCCGAGGTGGACAGTCAAGCAGAGGTACAGCTCAATAGTCATGAGGCCTCTTACTGCTCTCTTTCTACTCCCCCATCCCGAACTCACCTCATGTTCCAAGAAGGCTACAGGAGTGCCAGCTGTCACAACGGCATTCCAGACAGCAGGAGGGAGGGAGAGGGAAAGCAAATGTGCACCCTTTCGTATGAGTTAGCTTCGTGTAGCAGCCAGTCTGAAAGTGCCACACAACTTCTGCGCTCATCATTTTTGGCTCCTCTGTCAAAGCAGTCACATGGCAATCCTGGTTGCAAAGCAACCTGGGAATATAGTCTTTGAATGGGGAGTCATTGCCACCCCAATAAAATCAGAGTGAGTTCTGGTCTTTAAGAAGAAGAAAAGCCTAAACCAGTTTGGCTCAGTGGATAGAGCGTCGGTCTGTGAACTGAAGGGTCCCAGGTTCGATTCCAGGAAAGGGCATGTACATTGGTTGCCGGCACATCTCCAGTAGGGGGGCGTGCAGGAGGCGGCTGATTGATGTCTCTCTCTCATCAATGTTTCTAACTTTCTATCCCTCTCCCTTCCTCTCTGTGAAAAATCAATACAATTTTTTTAAAAAAAAAAGAATAAGAAAAGAATGGTTCTCAGGTGACAACTGTTGTAAAACAAAAAGAGCTGATACAAGTAAAATGTTTGGCCTGGCGCATGATATATCGTAAACCCCGGATGAAAGTTGAGAGTAGGCTGAGAAGTAAAATAGCTTCACTTCTGAGTGACCATATAGCTGGTTGGTCTGTGCTGCATACATTGGTCATTTGTGGCCCATCTTTGTTTTTCTCCCATATTCTTCTACTACCCATGCTACTGTTATTTTCTCTAAATCAACTCGACTTCTATTTCTTTATTTACTTATTTTTAATCCTCATCCAAGGGTATTTTTTCCATTGACATTTTTTATTTAGAGAGAGTGGAAGGGAGACGGAGAGAGAGAAAAACACTGATGTGAGAGAGACACGCATGGAGTGGTTTGCTCCTATATGCCCCCAAGCAGGGCTGGGAGCCTGCAAACTGAACTACGTGCCCTTGCCCGGAATCAAACCCAGGACCCTTCAGTCCACAGGCCAATGCTCTAACTGAGCCAAACCAGTTAGGGCTCAACTTGGCTTTTAAACTTAAATTTAAGTATGTTCTTCCCATAAATAGGAAAACCAATATTTTTCTAATAAAATAAAAAGTACAACTATTAAAGTTAAATATTCTGCTTCGGTTATTACCTAGAACCATCTCGCCTGCCATATTTTAGACCACACTTCTCTACTGAATGCTCTGGAATAAATGAGTTCGGTGATTGATTGCCTCCAGTTTGCTTTGGTCATGAATCAATCTTGGCTGCTATTTATATGCTTCATCTAACATTGTAAGATGGAGATTATTCCTTAAATATCGTTAGTAATTAGCAAAACTGGCATTTTCTTTAGGTTCAACCAACCTTTAATGAGAATTGATGGCGAGAAGGACATGGTTATGGGACTTAACAGAAGGCTGACACATTCAGCAGCTTTGCTGCCTTTCTTTTTTTTTTTTTTTTTTTTTTTTTTTTTTTTTTTTGTCAAATCAAAGAGTAGATTGATTGGCTGTCCCAGTTACACAATGAGGTGAAAATGTCTCAATACAGAACTTCCTGAGCCTTGTCTCTGTGTTGGCTTCCCGCCATCCCAGCAGCCCAGGGAAAGGCGCAGGCCAGGGACACAGGACAAGAGAAGCCGCTGGTTCGATTTTTACAATGATTCATTCCGTGGGCTCCGGGCACTTCTTGCTTTTCCCTTCACAGCATCTTCCTCTTTTCAAACTCCTTGTAGGCGGTTTTCCCAGCTGCGCTCTGAAGGGCAGAGGTGTTCTCCTCCGCCTCACCTTCTCCTCCCACAATCATCGAACTGGCCTGCCCTTCTCCTGGGGGAGGAGCCAGCAAGCCAGCAGTGAGGATGCCACAGGCTTGGCCTAGGGACCTGAACTATGTTGCTTCAAACATTCAGCTGCATTGCCAAAACCGGTTTGGCTCCGTGGATAGAGCATTGGCCTGTGGACTGATCCCAGGTTCGATTCTGGTCAAGGGCATGTATCCTGGTTGCGGGCACATCCCTAGTAGGGGGCATATAGAAGGCAGCTGATCGATGTCTCTCTCTCTCATGGATGTTTCTAACTCTCTATCCCTCTCCCTTCCTCTCTGTAAAAAAAAAAAAAAATCAATAAGATATATATATTTTTTTAATTCAGCTGCATTTTCTTGGGCATCCCCATCAATTTCACTCACCAGGATGATGCCGTCTGTGGCCAGATCATTCAGCAAGACATCCAGACAGTCAGTAAAATCTATCCGGGGACCCCCGCCTCCCCTTCTCCCACCCGCATGCCGATGCACAAAGACTGCCCCAGTCCCACATGCATTGCTTGGTGAACCGCTTCATAGGTCAGGGTGCCAGACCTGGACAAGATCCAGATTCTCCGTTCCTGAGATATGGCCGGGCCTGAGGCCAATTTCACCCTCTCCCGGACTGATGATGCCGGGCGGTGGGGCCGGATCAGCTGGTCTTTCCCTGGCGCAGGATCTGTGCTTGGCCCACTCCATGTCCTGCCGGGAGAGCCATCCACCCTCCTGGTCGGTGGTCAGGAGGGCAGGCCCAGGTGTGTCTTGCCTCCTTTCCGTAGTGTGGCTCTTCCAACAAGCTTGGTGCCTGTTCCAGCGCCGGCTGGCTCTGAACGGGCCCTGCTTCCCGGTGAAGCCCTGACAGACAGCCTTCATGCTTTAATCCAGCAGCTTTCTTTTTCTTTTTTTTTTTTTTCTTTTTTCGAGAGTCTTAATCCATGCTTTTTATTTCGTTTTGTTTGTTTGTTTGTTTTGTTTTGTTTTAATTAGCTTTCTCTATTTTTTTTTAAGATCCAGACAGAATCCTACTAAGAGATAACTATTAAACACAGCATCAGCTTCCCGGTCTTTTCTTTCTGATCTCTCAATGACCTGTGTTTAGCTTTTGCTGTCAAGCTTCTTGCCCTGACATTCACTGTTCCCCTGTCGCCTCCCTGGCATGTGCAAGCCCCCATGATTCCTCACCTACTAAGGCATCGCCCCAGGCAACCAGTAAGCCCATCATGAGGATCCAGTAAGACCACACGGTGCGAGTTCTTGGGCAAGTGAGACGCCCTCTACCATTTAAGATGAGAGCGTCTAGGCCAGTGGTCGGCAAACTCATTAGCCAACAGAGCCAAAAAGCAACAGTACAACGATTAAAACTTCTTTTGAGAGCCAAATTTTTTAAACTTCAACTTCTTCTAACACCACCTCTTCACAATAGACTCGCCCAGGCTGTGGTATTTTGTGGAAGTGCCACACTCAAGGGGTCAAAGAGCCGCATGTGGCTCTTGAGCCGTAGTTTGCCAACCATGAATCTAAGCCAACCGCCCGCGTGCTGAAGTGGTTCCCAGCATGGGCTCCACAGCCAGAGTACCTAGCTCAGCACCTTCCATGCACTGTGTGACCTGGGAGAAGTTACTGCCCCTCTCTGTGCCTCCGTTTCCTCCTTTGTAAGATGAGGATGCCACACCAGGTCATGTGAAGATGCGATGGGTCAGTACACATATGGCATGGGGAACAGTGCCTGACACGTAACCCGCTCTCAGAACATCTCAGCCATCATCTTGACTATCCTCTAGTGATAGGTAATCAGGTCAGGAATCCACCCACGTTGCCCTCCGGTGTGCCAGGGACATGGTTTCTTCATCCATCTCCCTAACAGACCTGCCCTTCCACACAGCAGGGCAGCTGGAAACAAGGAACCAAAAAAATGACAAGACCCAGCTATAATCTACTCCCGCAGGCCTAGCCCACACAACAATTGCTTAGCAAAAGCTCGCTTGCTTTAGGTGTAAGTGTTTGGTCAGATATTCATTCCCTCCCGCTCCTCTCCGAAATGGGGCCTGGGACTCTGGGAGTGGATTTATGTAAACTCACTTGAGGTGGAGAAGCTAGTGCCTCCTTACGTGCTGTGACCTCACTGGCCTCACTGTGGACCCAGCGCTGGGGCAACAGTGCCCGGGTCTCACGCTGGCCTGGGGATGTGAGCCAGCCTGTGGGGACCTCAGTTGTACTGGTTCTTCCTCTGAGGGTCCTGCTTCTGCCGAAATCGGGGCCTGACTCACCGCCATGGTGTCCTTCTCCGATCGGTTCAATCTCACCCCAGCTCTTGCCAAAGCTGCTGAGTCTCAGTCCCCAAGCCCAGAAGTCAGCGGAACCACTGTCCCGAGTTAGAAGCGTGTGTGATGTAACTCCATCGTCACTGTGACCGGTGCAGCGACCACCCTCAAAATCCCCACTGCCTCACCCACACTTCCACGTTGTCAGCGACCCCATTGAAGAGACCTCTGTTACTGTCCAGACTGTTTGCCTTATTGTAGCCAGACAACCACACAATGAAGGAGAAAGCAAGTCAGTGTTAAACTTCCCTGACTGTCTCCAGACTGAACTGGCATCACTAATGGTCACCATCAGAGAGGCGGGTGGAATGGAAGTGGGTCTCCGGGGAAGTGGGTCACCTGCTCCTGCTCCATTGGAAATGGACGTGGGAAAGGGGAGAGGGAGCAGGTGACAGGAACGAGGGTTTGCTGCGAAGCCTTGAGCAAGACTGAGGGAGTGCAATGCCCCGATGTTAAACCTTTCTTGTTACCAAAAAAAATTAAAAAGTGGAGAAGAGGGCAGAAAAGGTCTCTTTCAAATAGCACATGTGATAGATCTATCAGCAGACTATAGAGGAGTATAATTTTTAATTTTCAAGAAATCCTCTTAAGGTCTCATTCTTATTTTGACATGGGGAGCCTCTAATTCCATTTCCTGGGGCCTAAAGAAATACGACAGCTACAAGTTCTGGTGAGCGAAAACTACACACATGTGATGAGCACCTCTTGTGTGTCAGGCTCTCTGCCGGGAGGGGTCACCAGCCCCGCCAGCAAGCCACGGCCATTTCTCACCAGAACTATCACCAACACCTCCTTGCAGCTTCCCCGTGTCCATTCTGACCCTGCACACAGCAGCCAGAGACACACTGAAACGTAGATCAGTCCCCAACACTCCCCTGGTCTACTCCACACCTCCCATCACTGCCATCACTCTCAGAACAGAGTCCACAGTCCTAACCCGGACCTCCTCCACCCTCAGGGACCTGTCCCCTTCTCACATGGACTCTAACTCCGGCCCCATGGCCCTGCCCCACCTCACTCTGCCCAGCTCCTCTTGCCTCATTGCTGTCATTTAAACTCGCCAAGCAGACTCCTACCTCAGGGCCTTTGCACCCGCTGCTCCCTCTGCCTGGAACTCTCTTCCAGAGAACCGAGGGGCTGCTTTTGGCACTTCCGTCCATCTCTGCTCAAAGGTCACCAAAACAGAGAAGCCACCTACAGAGGACAGCACACCAGTACCCCTCCCTTCCTGGTCTCTCTCCCTATTTTCTTTTATTTTTCTTCATACCTGATGTATTATATTCTCATTTTTTTAGCCTTATTTTCCCTTAAGAATATTAACATCAAGAAGCAAGCGGGGAGAGGGGAGGAGCCAAGATGGCGGCATAGGTAAACACCTACACGGCTGCCTCGCACAACAATTTCGGAACTACAACTGAAGGACAGAACAGACATCATCCAGAACCACAGGAAAGCTGGCTGAGTGGGGGTTCTGCAGCTGGAGGGAAAGAGAGGGGTTCACAGACACCCAGAGGAACTGCAAAAAGCTGAGGTACGG